>NIPQ01091957.1:17927-45957 GCA_002806875.1 Lepidotrigona ventralis hoosana
TTTTTTTTTTTTTTGGTGGGGGGGGAGGGAACGGAACGTTTAAACGTGCTTGGAACGATCGATCCGGTGAATCTAGAGTGAAAAGTTTAATCGGCTTACTGGATATTGGAAATCGAGTAGATTTTCTCGTGTTTGTTTCACTATCTAGTAATTCTCTTGTACCTCGTTCACTGTCTGAAGTTCTGAATTCTCTCACTCTTACGAACAAGTGAATGAAAAAAAAAAATTCTGGTTATCTTTTAAGCTCTCAATGTTCACTTATCTGCAGTACAGTGTAATCTGAACAGTAATCTTAGAAGAAGAAAAAAATCAAAAATATTAGAAATAGAATAGTTTTTAACGATCTTTAGATTCACTCTAGTTAGATTCTTCTGTTTTGTTAGTTTGTTCGCTATTTTGAGTTTTGAGTTTATATCATGTACAAATTGTCAGTCCAAAGATTGAAATTTCAATTCATCAATTTTGAAATTTGCAACTTCTACTTAAATTCTCTATTTTCGTAGAGAAGACACTAACATCAAAAACTTGAGCTTTTAATTGTAATTTATTTTTATTTTTATAATTTATCGTCGTTATATCATGTTACTTTTCATTATGATATATAAATCATAGTTAATTTTCTTTTAAAATGTTAACTTGACGCTGACACCAATATTTCTTAATATATGAAATAATGTAAAATTAGTATTTAAAGCTTTATTAATTGCTTTATATCTTACTTTTTATAATTTAATTAATATTTAAAGTTTATTAATTGCTTTATATCTTCAAAAATGTGTAAAACGTTTTGTCTTAAAAATTTTTTCCCGCATACACCATTTTCTCCTATGAATTCTCCTACGAGTTTTTTTTTTTTTTTTAAAAAATTTAACGGCGCACCCAATTTTTATTTTAGGAAANAAAACTTCCAAACGGTATAAAAATTGCTTGCTTTAAAATTTTATGTAAGCTACATTTCATCATGCTGTCAATTTATTATTGAAGAGATTCGTAGTTCTTTTTAAACTATGTCTTCTTTTTTTTTTTTAAATGGAGTATAAATTAAAATGTGATATATGTTCAAAATTTTAGTACACAAGTGAAAATTTTAACTTTATTGTAATGCTACAGTAATTTAAATATGTTACACAAAGACTTTTATTTTTGGTATTCTACATGCTATCATCTGAAGATTTTAGTTTTAATAATATACAAATTATTATATTATTGGTATACTATGTATAATAATATACAAATTATTATTGGTACAAATTTCTAGTGCACAATATTTCTACATGGTTCTACTTTTGCTAAAAAATTTTATTTTTGGTATTCTACATGCTATCATCTGAAGATTTTGGTTTTAATAATATACAAATTATTATTGGTATACTATGTATAATAATATACAAATTTCTAGTGCACAATACTTCTACATGGTTCTACTTTCGTTAAAATTTTTTTACTACACGAATGATTTGGAATTTCGAAAATCTGAATAGAAATTCATCGTCAACAAATAACAAATTTACTTTGCATCTCCGAAACTAATTATCAGTTCGACGTGAAAATTTGCTGCGACCGATTTCATCGTGAGCCGTCGTTTGAGAGCCAAATCCAGTATTTACAAATCGTGAACTCTCTAAAAATAAATAATCGCGGCAGAGGACAGAAGCTCGTCGCCCATGGATTTCTAGAAGCCTCGTGGATTTTAGAATTCGAGCGCGAACAGCGTTTCGTGCCGTTTCGCGTCACGTGATCGATCACGTTTGTCATCGAAGTTGACAGGTGGCGGTGCAGTGACATGCGGTCCAATTGCGGCCATATTATTAAACCACCAGTCGTCAACGATAGTTCTAATACACCGGAATGTACAACAGTTTATGCCCTACAAATAGATCGTTTAGATCGGATGCGAGCGTGGCTTTCGCCGATCCCTTTGCAAATTCAGTCGAGAATCCTGCCACACCGACAACAGCTTCGTCCCGCGTTTAATCGCCATGGTTGTTCCGCACACTTCGATTGTGAAACTGCTTGCACAGCGAACGCGTGTAACTTCCGCTGATTAGCCTTGAATCGAGAAGCATCGTTCGAATCGCACCACGCTGAAACATTGTTCATCGTACGAAACTGAAGGCAAGTTTCGAAATTTTTCACGAGAAACAATAAAATTAGTTTCAATGGGATATTATTGAAGATCCTTAATATTCAAAGAACATTAATATCGATGGCAGACGTTTTGCAGAAATTTTTCTCGAGAAACTAAGTCATTCAAATGACTACAATTTCAAAGTTTTTTAACTTTGCTTCAGGGAACTGAAAATTATTATTATTATTTTTTCTGATCGTCTGATAGTATTCTGAAAATTAAAATTTTAAAGTAATGATTCAATTCTACAAAAATATGCATCTTCTGTATATCGTGCTATAGGTTAGTGTACAGGTTAGTATTGGTTAGTATCGTGCTATAGGTTAGTATTGGTCTCTATGCATAATCTGATTGATTCGTAGGCAGAATTTTACGAGAAGAATTTTTGTTTACTCAATAGTTAAAACGTAAAATATTTTTATGTAATTATAATTATTTGGCGGCTAATTCAAATGAACCTAGTTTAAAATGTAATCTGTAATATCATGAGATAACGCTGTATCGGCAACGTAGAGAGTGACAGTAAAATGATAAAATTGTTTGTACGTATACAATTTTTAAGCTAGCTTAAAATTTGTATTTTTTTATTCAAATCAATTTTATAAAAATGTCAATAATTTTTGGTATAATTTTACTCTAAAATTTATCCATAATTTTTTTTTGTATTGGTACATATTGCCAATTGTTTTTGACTTGGATAGGTTAGGATTTGTAGATCATTAGGGAATCGAAGTTTTTTCCCTATTTTTGTTTCCTTGATTTTGAAATTAAACTCGGTAACAAATGATAGCTTACAGTAAAAATGAACATTAAATTTCCAAATTGAGCTGACAATTAGTTCTCGATGACCAACATTTTTTCGATCACTGTTATTTTTTGTTGATACTGGATACTAATTGTAAGTCATGTCTTCAATAATTTGGAATTAAGTGAATTCAATTTGAGGATTTGAATTAATAAACTGCTTTATGCTTTATTGATGGCCTTATTTAATAATGATTAGTGTGATTTTACATTTCTTTTTAGAACTCTATCTATTTAGAAATAGAACTGATAATTTTAACAATAATTAAGGTTCATTCTTAGTAGATTGATAAATTTTTATAAAATAACAATTTCTACTGTATTTAACTAATTTCTTTCTATTTCGAAGATTTCGGAAATTTCTAGGCTCAATTATCAATGATGTAAATTTTACTATTTATTTTAATTGTCAGTGATATTAATGAAAATTTGATAAAGTTCATACGAGTTACGATATTAATATATTATACGATATTAATATATATATATTAATATATATATATATATATATTAATATACGAGTTACGATATTAATATAATATACGATATTAATATATATTTTTATATCGCAGGATTTTTTTTTTAAATTCAAATTGATAAGAGCAGAATTAGATAAATTTCATTTCATACTTTTCGTTTGAGAACCATTATTTTCCCCTAATAATCTCGTAAAGCTAGATTAAATGATCTCATTAAATTTTACGTTTTTTTACTTAATCGAACGATCGAGAAAAAAGTAGCAAGTTATTTTAAATAGATTGTAAAAAGTCGAACAAATCTTGTTGCCTTAACGAAGTCGCGAAGCTTTAAAGTTAATTAAGCCGTACATTTTACACGAGATGGAAAAAAGTTAAACGAGTTCGCGTGTGGTGATCTGCAAACAAGCGAGCCCTCGTAGACGAGCAAAAGTTACTTAAACAGTTCAGAAACCATTACTTTCTAACTTACGTTACAAGCCATATGAAGTTTGCTCATGATCCTTAAACGTGGCTGCACTCCTCTTAGATTACTTGATACTTTTAATGCGCAAGCTCGTTCGATTCACTTTTCCTTTTTTCCCTCGTTTTTATGTTAAAACGCACTTCGATTAAAATTAAAGCACACGTGAAACCACGATAACAAAAGATATGAAATATTTTAAATTTGTGTTATACATTAAACAAGCACAAAGTATGAATTGTCCTACTAACTTTCCAGTCGAAATTATGTTCCATGATATATTCAAAGAAATATTTCTACAACTTCTTCTTCGTACGAGAAAGCCATTTTCACGTGTGAGAGAGAGAGAGATTCTGTATATTCATTTTCTACGATAAAACTGAATGACGTCGACTAATCGCGCGTGAAATCCTATGCCAATTAAAATCGACTTTCGCGAGGAATTGAAACATATTTTTGATTCATTCGCGGGCCGTTTGCCGCGGAATCGACGTTAAATCGCTTTGGAGAGGATCGGCCACGCGCCGCCGGCCACCAACGACAGAGAGAGGATTGCGCAACGTTTGAAACAGTATAAAAACCTAGCAGGATTGAACTCGAGAAATTCGAGATACGTAGTGGGCCGCGTTGGTTGCATATTTTCCCGAGGAAAACGGCCGGCAATAATTTTCAAGTTTTTGTCGCTTGAGCCACGTTTGTCACAGTCGTGCCGTAGCGAGCCGAGCAATTTGTAACCGGCTGCAACGTAACGGAGGCGTCATTACACGTTGTTCTAGCGACGATTTAATGAACGAGATGGACGATATGAACTACCTCTGTTACGATAATAACCTGGTTGCAACGATGAAATCAAGCTTATCGATCTCGCCAGAGTTCAACGCCAGCAATTTGCAGATAAACATTGCCGAAATAACCGGGAGAAAGCGTGTTAACATTGTGATCGGTAACAGATTGACCAGTTGCACGTGTCTCCACATTTGCAAACGAATGTAACACGATTTGAAAAAAAAAAAAAAGTATGTGTTAAATGTAGGGAATGAAGTGAATAGCATTTTTTGAATTTTGAAATTCTGTATACTGCGAATTTTCACGCGTTTTTCTGCAGGTATAAATGTGTATGTACAGTACAGATAATAACTAAAATATATTTATTTATTTTTTATGTATTTTTGTGGCAATAACATTGCCACAAACACTCTTCATTGTTTCATTTCATTGTTTCACTTCATATATTTACATGTATATATCATATATCATATATGATATATCAAACATATATCATGTATCATATATCATGTATCATGTGTCATATATCATATATCATATATATATATATATATATATATATATATATCATGTCCACATACATTTGTAAACTTCAAATATCCAGAAAAAGAAGAAAAATTTTAAACATACCATAAACACTAAATTATTTATTAATTTATAGTTATATAAAATTCTGGAAAAATGTCTTTTCCCAGGAAACTAAAAGAAATATGCATTAACGGGATACATGCTGTGTCGTATTGCGATTGATTTCGAATGATAATTATTGTTGATATTATTTGTAGAAAGTTTGTGCAAACCTCTAGTTGAAAATTCATTGAAAGCTACGATAATTTGATTATCAGTTTCTTCGTTTCGTCACACTTATTTCTCAGGTAAATGGTTCATAGTTACGAGTTAAGGAATTAGTAGGCATTAATAGAACACTTGTTTTTGTCATATCACATGTCATGTCACATTTATTTCACATTTTTCACATCTTGTTAAGATAGAAATACTTTTCACAGATGCTAAATTTTGTGTACATTTTTATGACTTTTTGGACACTCTTCATTGTATTATTTCACTTCATATATTTACATATATCATATATCATATATCATGTATCATGTATCATGTATCATGTATCATATATCATATATATATCATATACACTCATACCATATATCATGTATTATATATCATATATCATATATATATATATCATATACACTCATATCATATATCATGTATTATATATCATATATCATATCATGTATCATGTATCATGTATCATGTATCATATATCATATATCAAATATCATATCATATATCATGTATCATGTATTATGTATCATATATATATATATCATATCATGTATCATGTATCATATATCATATACACTCATATCATATATCATATATATATCCACATAGATTTGTAAACTTCAAATATCCAGAAAAAGAAGAAAAATTTTAAACATACCATAAACACTAAATTATTTATTAGTTTACAGTTATAAAAATTCTGGAGAAATGTCTTTTTCCAGGAAACTAAAAGAAATATGTCTTTGTCATATCTAATATAATTAAAATCAGATTAAGTTTGATTTGCATAGGATCGTGTTTCATTTATTCATATGCTCTTTTAAACAAACTGTCAGTGACAATATTTGTCAATATTTTAGATTTGTCAATATTTTAATTATTAATTAAGATTCGTGAAATATCCAAGACTGTTTCTTTTTCTGTTTGAAGTGTTTGAAGTCACACCCATGTATGAACTATGATCGACTGTATTTAGGAATACTGTTTTTTTTTATGTTCGTTTCACTAGAAGCTCGCTATAGTCCCGCTAATATTGTAGGTCTCGGCCACACTCAGAATCAGAGATAGCGAACGTTAATTACTTTCGTAATTAGCAACTGCCGGCGAGTGGGAGGTGGTGAAAGAACGAATAAATCTAATAGTATCAGAAATTTACCTCGTCAGCCATGTTCTCTCGTTCTCGCGTTAATGATTCGATTCTAATCGTGGAATTTTATTACGAGGCTTAGAGGCATGTTATTTATTACATACCTTCATTATTCACTTATCACGCATGAGTCGTTAAACGTCGGCGTATCTAGATTTTTCTGTGATGATTACTCAGCTGAGATCTGCGCAAGAAAAGAAGAAAAAAATCGAATTTTTCGGAAACTGAAATTGAAAAATTTCTCTGCGACTTTCTGGATTAGAGATTCTTCTTAAAATCGAATTTATTACTCATGAGTCTACATTTTAGGCGGGAAGTCGTGTTACTTTTTAATTCCAAGTGTTCACATTTTGCAGCACAAGTACTCGCAAGAAAAGAAGGAAATGTTAGTTGTCGAAACGAAGGATTCGCATTCTCATTTTATCGAGAGCGTTTTTCTACGCTTCGAAGGAATTGAATTTTTATCTTATTTAAATTCTTCGTTGATTCTTAATTTAAATGTAAATTATTTCGACGAAGGAATAGCATTTACGGAAAGAAGGGTAACATTGACACTCTTGTCTTCTGCAGACGTGTGACATTTCCATCGTAAGAGATACTATGAAATACCAAAAGACTATCTTCTATTTTTTGATAGATCTTTCTGTTCTGCTAGAACAGAAAGATCGCATGTATTCCTCATTGAAAAGTGATCAAAGTATTTTTCATAATTTAAAATCAACATCAACAAGTTTTTTGAAATAAATATTACGAATGCTTTATGCACCGAGAAAGGAAAGGAAACGTCCAAACGGAGAAAAAAAGAACAGTCGTGGACGACTTTGCTAAAAGTTTTACGATCGCGCGTGAAGTGTTTAGCCCGTTTGCACGTCTCTCAGTTCCTCGCATCGCGAACATTCGTCGTAGCCACTTGAATTATTCATGAATGATACTGTAACTTTCGTCCTAAGATTAAATTTATGCCTTGCTGCAACGCCTGGTCTCAGGGAAATCGTGCGAAAAGTGATTGCTTATTAAACTATTGTTGAACTGTGGGATATGATGGTTTTTCAAAAATTTTTTAATTTTTTAATTATGAATTTCAATGTACATAGTGATCCTTGGTATGAATGTATGCCACGTACATAGATAAAAATAAATGTTTCAGTTTTATTGTTGTTTCATAATAACTTTATCAACAATTGAAAAAATATTGATGATAATGTAGAGACCAGAATATAACTGTTATCGATCATGAAGATCCCTGCATGTACAATATAGACTAAATGATAAACAAAATGGCAACTGTACCTCCGAATATAACCTATAAAGTATTAACACGTTAACTGCACGACGATTACACGTCAATTGTTGCTATATTTTAGAATAATTAACGAAAGATGAATATTCAAATATTTCGAAAATATTCAAATAATATAAAAGGCTAGATAATACTACAATGCGATATTTTATTAAAATTAGGTATTAATTTCTCGTGCAGAAATGTACAGTTAACAATTAATAACTATAATTATATTTAATTAATAATTAATAACGTAGCATTGGCAATATTTTTAACATGAATGAACTTACTAAATGATGGATAATTTTATACATTCGACTGTTGTATTTGTCTCAACAAATATTATCATATTAAAAATAAAAAGAATATTTCGGCCTTAAAATATCTGTGCTTTGATCTTTGTAAAATATTCTACCAATTAAATTCAATATCCTTGTATATAAATACAGATGTATAAACAAATTGAAATGTACAGTAAATAGTAAGTTTGATATTACCTATATGTGGCTTTCAGAATTCTCAGTCACGTAATAATAGTCGCAATTATCTACGGAAATCTGTTTCGTTTGTGCACTGATAGCAGCTAGTGCCGAGGTACCGCGAGAATTTCAATGCACGCGTTACGTGCATGCTCGCGAATTTTAATTATTTTGGTTTAGCGGATACGCGGAGTAGGAGGTGTTCATTCCCGCGTCTGGAAACGAACTGGCATTAGAGATAATTAAATATGGATTATGTCTGACGCACGTTCGAGCGCTCGTTCGTTCGCGCTAATTGGACCAGAAAGAAGACAGTTATCGCACGGATGGACGAGGACAATATTTCCCGATAACAAAGCCGCGGAAATAGCGTGCGGATGGTGAATATAATGATCCTCGATCTTTTCGTTGTAACAATATTTGGTGGTTCAACTAGACAACAAATACTCTTAACTTATGGGATATGAAAGATAATTTGTTAAATTATTTATTAACAATGGTTCCGTGCCAAGCTATTTTTGCCTGATTTGTCGTTCAGTCTTTCATTACATCATCAATCGATAAGTAGTTCTCTTGTTCAGAGTAGCTATCACATCGTGTACCACCTGTGGTACACGTGGCGCTGCGATCAGTTCGATTGCAAAAAATAAATAAATTAAATAAATATGACTACCGGTGGTACACGTGGCCTGGAGATCAAGTTTAACGTGTACCACCGGTGGTACACATGGACAACGGAACGTGTTAAATTTAAGAAATATACGAAATTATTAAACATTAATTATTGTATATTAAATTGAAAAAGAAATGCATTGAAATATTCGAAATAAAATGTTTTTCATTTTTCTAAGACGTACTTTCGAATGATTGTTGAAAAATTCATTGAAATAGTTTATTATTTCTTATTTTATTCCAAATAATATATATATAATTAATTGTTAGTAAACACGAAAAATCTATAAAATCGTCGTTTTCTTTCCCCTCCTTTTTTATTCTCGATTGTGCGCCGGATTGTTTCCAGGATTTCTCGTTAAATCGTAAGACGCAACAAGTGTTGGACGGATTATGTCTTGAGGCAAACAAATGAGATCACTGTGCCAGGATAATTCTTCGTCCGGCTAATTAATTAACTGGGGAATTGGTTCGTGCAAGCGGCGCGATCCCATGGGGTTTGCCTTCCAATTTCGAATCGAGTGTGCACGATTGTTCGTTGGATTAATTGCGGCTTTATCCCACCGCGAGATCCTTTTTCCACGATTTGTCGAACAGCCGCTACTGCATAAAACGACTTTGAAACGCGTGAAAATTTATTTATTTCATTTCCCCTATCGTCTTACCGAGGATAAAAAAAAAAAAGATTCGTTGTTTGGACAGATTATTAAACTGTCATAACAGAAATCTGGGGAGTAAAATTCACGAACCATAATTTCTCAGTCGAATTTTGTAGATTTTTCTTGGAGAAGAACTGTTCCCTAGGTACCATTTTCAAGCATAATCACTCGTATTATAGTTATTTTCAGTAAGCAGATAAATGCAGAACAATGTTGCTTGTCTTCTTACTTTTGCGTTTAGTTTGATTTATGGCAACGCTTTGAGAAATTTCGTATTGCGATGCACTTCGAAGCTTAAGATTAAAGATCACGGGGCCATTTAAGAAATTCTGCCCACGTAAAGTTTACTTCGAAGTTCCGGTTTAACGCATCGTAAGTAGATTAGAACTTCGGACTGTGTTCAACAATTAAATAACATTGACGTTAGCTGCTGTTGGTGACAAGAACATAGTTGCGTGAATTTTTATCGCTTTCATTTCATTGATTGGCCGATTGAATGCCTAGCAATAACAATAAAAAATTGTGATCAAATTATTTTAAATATTTATCATTCGTCATTAGTCGTTGATGGAAAATATTAATTGGCGAATAATTTCAACGTATCGGAATTTTATTGAAATTCAATCGAAGCATAATGATAATAAAATATAGATAATATAATAAATATCAACGTAAAGTCTTTTCGATTCTTCGAAATTGATCGTGTCAACAGATTTTTTTTTAAATTTGAAACATGTAAACGTAGAAATACGTGAAACATCTAAAATTAATCAATTTATGTTGATTGAAATTTTTTAGTATAATACGCGATCGATTTTTTGAATTCGCATACCAAGGCATTTCTCATTTATATTATATTATTATTCTTCGTAAATTCATAGTTCGCTAAAACTATAAAAATTATAAGTCAGCCAATGTCAGGGAAAGACTAATTAACCTAACCTGTAAAACTTAACCTGTAAAACCTAACCTAAACCTAACCTAACCTAAACCTTGTTTGGAGTAAATTGGGTTTTTTTGACGATGTTCGTCGGGACAAATAGAGCTCGGTTGTAACAAGCTTCCCAACGAAATGGAAACGATTCTTCTCTCGACTCGCGATTGTCTTCGAATCGTTCAAACGCGACAGCTGCGAGCCGATTTGTCACGTTTGTCTAACAATGAGAGTTGCGATGTGAGAAACGTTTGCTCCTCGTATTCTTCTTCTTCTTTTTCTCGCGTGTATGTTTCCTACATTCAACGTGTGCCCGTTTCTTTTTGTTTTCTAGGCAGACCTGTCCTGCCAGAACACGAAGCAGGCTGTGGGCGCCATTTATACGCGCACGAACTTCGTGACACTGAAATACGTCACCGACTCGTGGGGAACCATCTCGAACGGCTTCCGTCTCGTTATCACCGCCGTCAAGGATCCAAGTGAGTACATTTCCCGCAACTGTGATAATTTCTTCTCTATTCTTTTCTACGCTTGTTACCTCTGCTCCTTGGCGAACAATTTTCCCAGCGTTCACTCTGTGATTGACGAGTATACTCGTCGTCGCTTCATTTCTGCGAAAGATCAAGTGCACGTTGACTAGTTAATTGGTCAGTTGACGTATTTAGAAAATTGGAAAATTTGTAAAGTGACTAATTAGAATTGGAAAAATTTGTGACCAATTAACTTGTCTTGTCAACTATTCAATTGCACAGTGCGATGAGAAAATTGCAAGTAACAAAGGGTGGATAATTAGGATGAATGATAATTAGGAATCACAGAGTGATGACTTAAGTTCTTGTTATTTTTTATAAAGGAATTTAAAATATTTGAACTATTACATCTACTTTTGAAGATATGAAGATATATGTATTTGCAATTAGTAAAATTAGTACTAACAATTTTTTAAGTAAAGTACTATGATATAGTCAGGTCAGATTTGAGTCATTATTTAAACTTTTTAAAGTAATATGAAGATTCGAATTTTATAATTTTTATCGTGGCCTTCTCATCTTGTCTGTAAATTATTTCAGAATTTTCATTTTGAAAACTGTTCATTGAATTGGATTGTTTTCTAAAAAGTCCAACATTAAAATAAACATATTTTAATATTGAAGGACTAATTTAATAAAAAAAAGTTTTCAAAATTTTTGCTACATTACCTATATTTGCTGAATGTAATTAATTTTTGTTAAACATGCTAATTACGAAAATATGAGAAATATTTTGTGTCCAATAAATTTTTAGATGTGCATAATAATTAATTACTATAAAATATGAGTGTTAAATTAAACATTGAATATTAGGAGAATTTGAAACAAAGAACTTACATAAGAGAGACTAGTAATCTTCATTTCAAAGATCAATACAATTATTAATTGAATTGTAGTATAATTTTTGTAGTAAATTTCATTCAGGATCATGTTATTAATGTTATATTTATGTTACAAATATTAATAGAAATTTTGGATGAATTATTTGAAAGGAGAGGAATATATTTATTTGTCAACAACAAAATTGTATCATTATTCTTTCTAATATGAGGTGATAGATCAACTATTAAATTAAATACTATTTCTTGAGTTAAAGTAATTCAAGAAATAGCAGTCTCTTTTTAAGAATATAGATAAGAATATTATATATATTTGATAAGATAAGAATATATATATATATATATATATATATATATATATATATATTTAAGAATAATATATATATAAGATAAGAATATTGTATATATTTGAAATAATAGTAATAGTAATGTAATGTGATGTATTATATTGAGATAAATTTGTTAGGTATTTTTGTTTTTCAGTATATAAATCTTGTACTATATTCTTAAAAAGAGACTGCTATTTCTTGAATTACTTATATATATTATACTTATATAAATATTATAAACATATTAATAAATATTATATAAATATTATAAATATATTATACTTATATAAATATTTATTTCTTACTATTGTATTAGTATGAAATGCTGTAAAAACAGGTGAAAAGAGAAGAGCAGATCCTTTTTGGCAAGCCTTTTTGACCGTTGAAAATTTCTATTGAAAATTCGTCATTAAAGTTTATTAATCGCGATTTTAGTCATTCACAGTGAAAATGGAATTGGTGAAATAGAAATAATAGTGTCTTGTAAATTGAAGCCGAGCCAAGGGAAGATGTCTGATTAAAGAATGAAATGAACCACGAAGCTTTCGTTTCGAATGAGTTTCTGAAAGGAAATTAAACGACCGTTTCTATCTTCCTTCAATTCGTGAAAGCTCTTTTTTTTCGAGTATGTTCTACTTCAGTTGGTTCGACTTAATGAAGTGCTTAATGCACCGTGATTAAGCAAGAGAAGGAACGGAATGAATGAAGAAAGGAGAAACACGTTATAAAATACCTTTCCACTTCTTCGATAATAACGGGGGACATTGTCGACTTCGTTTTTTTTTTTTTTTTGGGGGGANCTTCAGAATCGAGATCTCGATAATGGCTTTTATTAGGCTGATGGCGATCATTTTTATACTATAAATATTATATTGAACAAAGAGATAGGTAAAAAAAATGTAGAATAAATTTCTTTTATTTGTTTTACAGAATATTCGAGTTCAGCTAATTCTAAACATGAAATGAATAATTAATAGGAGATTGTTTTATGCGTAAAAAATAAGTCAAACATGTACAGCAAAATCTTGTGAAAGAAGCTTTATTTTTCGAGAAAATTTATCAAGTATGACGAGGCATGCTTCAAAGTTTATTTTTTTTTGAAAACGAAGCTCCAAGTGAAAAAGTTTTATTCTACATTTTCTACTTATTTTTTCACGTAGCATAACGTCCTGTTAATTATTCTTTCCTGTCAAAATATTTGATAAATATTCAAAGTTGATACTATCTTCTTATTATTTTTTTGTGAACTCCTACTCGTTTGTATGTATTATACACACTCTGTCAATATCTCCCAATTGTTACAATCAAATCTATACAAAAATCTAATTATCTCATTATTAATAATTACTGTTAGTCAATAATATGTATCAATATATTATATATCGATATATCGATATATATCATATAAATATATATCAATATAGCAATGTATATCATATAAATATATCAATGTATATCACATATCAATATATATCATATATATTATATAATATATCAATATATATCATATATCTTATTATTTTTTTGTGAACTCATACTCGTTTGTATATATTATACACACTCTGTCAATATCTCCCAATTGTTACAATTAAGCTTATACAAAAATCTAATTATCTCATTATTAATAATTACTGTTAGTCAATAATATGTATCAATGTGTTATATTCATATATATTATATCTCAATATATCAATATATATCATATAAATATATCAATGTATATCATATCTCATTATATTAATATATATTATATATATTATATAATATATCAATATATATCAATTTTAATCAATGTCATAATAATGTATAACAAGCAATTTCAATTATTACCATTTTTATTGCAGCAATATATTATTTGTGATTTGAAGGTATATAACATATACTCGTTCCGGAACGAAAAATACGAGATCTTATTTCCATCTTTAATTACTGTAATTGCAAGATCTTGGAATGATTAATTGTGCAGCTTGAATGATATTCTCAGCTTGTTAACTGTATATGGGAAAGAAATTATTACATTTTGCAATTAATTTAATCGAATTTAATTTCAATGAAATTTGAAAGCTACTTGTAAAATAATATTTTGAGAACTGTAAACATTTATTTTTCTGACGTTTATTTTCAACATTTTTGATAACAAAATATGCCATCAGAAGTGCAGGTAATATTTGAAAAAAATTCTGTTTTTCAATCTCTTACAATACAATACGTTGTCGTATAATTATTGTATCACAATTATATATTGTATCAACTTTTTAAAACTGCTTAGAATCAATGCCAATTTCAATTGTTATTAAATTATTATCAATGAAAAGATTTTTCAACCTAACTTTTCATCTCTTCGTTATATATTTGTCGTGTCAATTCGATACCATAGCACAAATGAAATTCTGAAAATGAAGGACAAACATGGTTCATTCAGGGGGCAAATTTCACACAGATCAACGGACCTGTAATTGTTGCAAATGCTTTCACATTTCACTTTCATCTCCACAATGGACAACAAAAATTGCAAAAAATTATATTACGAAGGAAACGTTAATTAAGTCTGTGTGTGTATAACTGTCGAACATATTAATCAACGATGTGCATCGCGGTATTGGTCCCGAGATACTGATACGATCGAAAGAGAGCCAATTACAGAAGCAAAGACAAACTCCGGCGAATAAATAAAGTGGTAATTATAATTAAACGGGGCAGGAAATAAATGAAACAGTAAATTAACGACGCGACGCTTCCTATTAACGGCCCTCAAATTACCGGTCGCTCGTTATTTCGCGCCGTGATCTCAATCCTCTCTCTCTCTCTCTCTCTCTCTCTCTCTCTCTCTCGGTTATTTTAAATTAACAGCAACGAAAGATAATACCGTCATCCTGCCGTGTTAAACTCTTCCCCTTCTCCCTCGCACGCCAGCGAAATGGAAACGCTAAGATCGGCCGAANAATTTTGTATTCTGACTTAAATTTCTGATATTTAATAAAGATGAGAGTTTTGGACATTTAGTGAATTCTAATTAATTTTTTAGTTAAAATTAGATCGTTGACAATATTAGCAATATTTCTTACAGACTATATGTGCTCTAAAACAAATAAAATATATTCTAATTATTGTTACAATAATAATGACACACTTTCTATATTTTTCTGTACACGTGTTAATTCTTGAAAAATTATTCTTATTATGAATAAAATTATTACTATATGTGCTCTAAAACAAATAAAATATATTCTAATTATTGTTACAATAATAATGACACACTTTCTATATTTTTCTGTACACGTGTTAATTCTTGAAAAATTATTCTTATTATGAATAAAATTATAATGATTATAATGATTAAAATTATTCTTATTTTGATCCACTTTTCAATAAAAAAAATATAGGATTAATTTTTCAGAATATGTATAACTTTAAATAATAAATAAACTATTGCCTATAAAATTATTTTTTAAATAATAAATAAACTATTGCCTATAAAATATCGAATAATCATTCAGAATATGTATAAATTTAAATAATAAATAAACTATTGCGTATAAAATATAAAATTCTTGTCTTTCTTGAAATATTTAAAGTTTGTAAATATACATAGACTATCATAACTTGCAACGTATAATACTCATAGATAAGAAACTGTATTATATATTTTAACTTCTGGTTGATCTGATATAGTTCCTTATATTTCTTATACTTGAATTTAGTTTAATTGATATCATTTTTTTCTTTTAACAAAATATCACATGCATCCTTTCATTATGTCACTTACTAATTATTTATAATTTTAATTACATATAATCATGTATAATTAAATAATTCTATAATTATTCCAATCATTTAATATTATAAATACCATGATATAAATATAGATATATACCATGATATAAATATAGTTAAATATCCTTTAAATAAGATAATTTTCTAAGAATATAAATATCTATTTTTAGATTTGCGTTGTTNTATAAATATCTATTTTTAGATTTGCGTTGTTTTTTTAGAATTGCAATTTGAAAATAGAAATAATGAAGTTAACAGTTGTATTATTCAATAAGTTGTTCTATTGCGTGTATATTATAATATTGTTACTTAAATATGAACAATTTAACACTAACAAGACACGACTATTTAAAACTAGTCGTCTGGAAATAATGTATAAAAGAAATTTATCATAGTCACATATTTGTAAAAAATTAATATAATTATGACTGATTGATATGATTTTACTAAATATTCAGACTTATTATTACAACTATAAATATAGTTTTCAAATAGAGTATTCAGTACTTCAATCATTTTTAACCCAGAAATTCTATTTGTCCAATTATATTTCCAAAAATATGAATTTGCATGGAAATCGGCATTTTGTAAATAAATTATTTTAAACTCTACTGTTGTTCTAACATTCAACGAACATGTGATAGCACAACGTCATATATATCTGACTAGTTTTCATAATATTTTTCCAAAAATTACTTTATAAAGATACAAGGGAGGGTTGCAAATGGAACATAAAGGTACCATTTTCAGTTCACATTGGACTGAAAATGGTACCTTTATGTTCTTTTTTTATTTGTTTCACAGAATTTGACAATTTCTAGCAGTGAAGCTTCGACGTGAGAAGCATCTGATTAATAATATCGAACGATCGCAACGCAAACATCAGCTTCCCCACACGTCGTAGAAAGCGATTATCGTGCGAAGCGTTGTAAAAACTTCGATAGAGTCGGTTAGATCGATTGCTCGCACGAGCGACGAATAATTTAAACGCGCCAAGTTAAACAGAGGTTGGTTGCGGAAACGCCGAAAGTACTATTGCCAGCACGCGAGCATTCGTTTCATGTTCGTGACGAAAGTATTTGATTATCATCCGCAACGCGACTCTCTTTCTGAACGAATGCAGCAAGATTTTAAAATTGTAATTTATTAAATTTTATAAAAGTGAACTTAAAATTAATATTGAATTTTAAATGTAAAATTTCATTAAATTTCTTTTCTTTTTTTTTTCTCAAATTTAAGTGCCATTGCGATGAATCTATTAACACGTTCAGGCCATTTGATATTTTGACTAAAATAAAGGTTGATATATTATCACACAATCTTTCGTTACATCATCAATCGATAAGTAGTTCTTCTTGTGTAGAGTAGCTATCACATCGTGTACCACCTGTGGTACACGTGGCGCTGCGATCAGCAGTTCGATTGCAAAAAATAAATAAATTAAATAAATATGACTGCGTGTACCACCGGTGGTACACGTGGCCTGAGGATCAAGTTTAACGTGTTAAATATATGAATATTATTAGCTACTTATACTTATAAATCGAAGCACTGTAACCTTTGTCTCGAACATTAAAAAAAACTTTATCAACATAAACGTAAATGAAAAAATCCGTAAATCCATAAATACATATATTTAATCACAATAATTACTAAAGTTCATAAATAAATATTCTCTTCAATAATTCAATGATTATCCGCAGTGTAATGATGCTTCTTATTATTGGCTGTAGTATTAAATTTTGTATGCATCAACTGCCTTATTTTCTCCTCAATACCTAATTTTTTTCTCACGATATTAACAATGACTGGCTTAATATTTGCACGAAGGAAAGAGCAACTGTTATTTTATTTTTGTATTTCTAAACTGTTCAGTGACTTGATCTTGTATTTTTTAGTACAGTCTGTTGGTATAGTATGTGTACAGTAAATTAATAAGTTCACGATTGTTTGTAAATTATAATATTACAACTTATTGATATAAAGATTATATCAAAACCACGCGGTTCTTTCTCAGAAAAGGGTGAAAAGAATCCACCACGAAAAAGATATAAGTCACAAGAAGATCAAGTATTTTTGATTAGTTTCTTACGGAAACTAATCTAACAAGTAACAAAAGAGGGATAAAATGAGGAATCGTGTAAATTAAAACCGCGTACGAAAAGTCATTTCTTTTTTTTCTCTAATTCTATGAAAGATCTTGTTGAAAGATGAATCAGTTTATTGATAAAGGGACTGTGTGAGCACTACAAACCTAACCTAAACCTCGCTGTACAACTTTGTCGTTGTTACAGCGAATTTTATAATTAACGAATGAAATTGTCGAGTCACTCTCACACTGACATAACTAATACAATTTAAAAGTTCAAAAGTTTGAAATAATTTTTATATTTAGTATCTGGCCGCGAACGAAGGAGAACGATAGACGGCGAAAAGAACTTCAGCTATTAAATTATAGAAAATTACGTTCCCTTGGACGTCGCTAGATGTCGCAGCCTGCTTTTTCTTCCTGTCGCGTTTCTCTCGCGCCAATCCTTATAACCCTCCGTCGTTTCTCCTTTATTACCTTCGATTCCCGACTTTTTAGAATCACCACCCGCCCGCCCCCCCCTCCCCAATCCTCGTAGGAGTTATAATTGCGAACCGGGGACTAGAGGGATCGTTACTCTCTTCTTATTCCCACCCATTCTCCCTTCCATTCCCTCGACGACTACTTTGTTATGATCGGTCCAACTTATAACTCCCGCGTCATCGAGCGCGTTTCCCGTTCGAGAATAATTGGTCATCGTGTATTCCTTCATTTCATCTGCACCCCTTGCAAGCTCGACGAAGCTGGTTAAATTTATTTTTCTCGTCGCGATCGTAATTGTAATCGATGCTCTTCTTCTATTTATTGTTTTTCGTCAGAATCTCGAAACACGTTCGACTCTCTGTTCCAGTCAACCACGATCTGTAGAAAAATAGATAATTAAATTTTTTTAGAAATAAATGATTCTTCGTTATTGCCAGCAGAAGAATTTGCAAATTGAATTGCTTAGTTTCTCACTGCGGGTGATGATCTTCTACTAAAAGACAAATTAAAATGGAGGATTGAGGGACAGGTGAGGTTAGGTTTAGGTTAGCTTAGAGATGAAACGAAGGTAATTTCTGAAATTTGTAAATCGATTTTCTACTTGCTGAAACCATTCAAATAAATAAATCCAAATTTCTAAGTTGTTAACAGAAGAATTTGCAAATTGAATTGCTTAGTTTCTCACTGCGGGTGATGATTTTCTACTAAAAGACAAATTAAGATGGAGGATTGAGGGACAGATGAGGTTAGGTTTAGGTTAAATAAAAGATGAAACAAAGGTAATTTCTGAAATTTGTAAATCGATTTTCTACTTTGCTGAAACCATTCAAATAAATAAATCGAAATTTCCACAATCTAGGAACCGCTTTAGCCGAACAATCGATCAACGGTATCGTCGAGCTGCTTATGAAAACAATCCAGTCGTCGAGGGGTATCGAGGCAATTATTCAAATCGCGCGTTAATATCAACGCCGGTCCCTAATATCCTCGTTTATATTAACGCGTCGAACTAATTATAACGGGTCACGTCGTGGCAATTAATTCATTTTCCCTAATCGAATCAAACCCAAACAGATATGTTATGTACAAAATGAGAGACGTAAGCCGAAGGCAAGTGACAGACGTGGAATATCAAAATGCAAGTTCGCATAATCAAAGTCTGTCCCATTCACTCGAATTATTCGTTCTTTTTTTATCGTTCGATCGCGCTCGACTAATTATTCGGCTAATTAGATCGAGATTTGCGGCCAGCATACTTGTTAGAACGATTACGATTCACGTGTACTTTGACAGATAATGACAGATGCAACGATTCTGAACTGCTGCGAATCGCTTGTAATTATCATGGCTCGTTGTATTTGAACTAGATTCTCGATGATTGTATTTCATGCAGCGCGGCGACTTAACTTCATGCTTGTTAACTTCATGCTCCAGTCAGATGAGCAAATTCATCACAATATGACGACCTGGGGCACCAATCTAGCTAAATTTCGAAATTCATTAATTTTAACAAAAATTAATACTAAAAAAAAAAAAAAAAACATTCAATTAATATTTCGTTGGAAAACAACGATGTATCCGAATTTTCAAAACATTATATTTAAATTAAAAGTCTAATATTCATATCCTTTTATCATAATCATAATGCTTCGTATCGTGATTCCTCATATTTCATATAATACTAGTAAAATAAAGTCGTATAGTAGATCATGTCATAAACCATTCGTCGTTTATCTCTGTCTTTTCAGTTTTCGTTGTTTTGCAGTCTTCAAATTTACAGGAATTGAATGTAAAATCAGTGTTAAATAATTTATCACTTCACAATTGTAAATTTTAAAATTCATACAAATTTTTCCCTGACAAATAATTTAAATAAATAAATTGAATAAACGAATGATAATAAATTATTAAAAATAAAAATAAATGTTTAAGTCAGTAAATTAATCTTATTGACAAAATAATTTCTCTAATTAAAATCCATATAAGTTTCTCCATATTATAAATCTAAATAAATGAATTGAATAAACGAATGAATAATAAACAATAAATTGTCAAAAAATAAAAATAAATATTTAAGTCAGTAAATTAACTTAAATTAAATAATTTCTCAAATTGAATTTAATGAAAAAGGTGAACCTATATTACAAGAACAATATAGTTCAAAAGAATATTAATGAAGTAGTATGAAATTAATTATACTTTTATTCATATATATCAATCGTGTGTTGGTTCGAGTATAAACTAAATTAAGTTAAATAAAAAATAATCCTGAAGAAATAAATCCATGACTAATTATAATATATCTTAACGATTTTCTTGATTTTCAGAGCACACCTGCAAAGACTTCCGGTGCACCCTGAACGAATTCTGCATCGAGACGGACCTCCTTTGTGACGGCGTGAATCACTGCGGCGACGGCTCCGATGAGGCCACCTCCACCCTCTGTGCCAGTAAGTTCTAATTAACAGCGATTCATTTTAGGGACTCTGCCCAGTGCAGGCTGAGGTCCTTTCATATTTCAAATGAAATACGCCGCGGGCAGATTGATTTGCAATCGAACCGCGATGCCGAATTCTTGTTGAATGCTACTTAAACTTCGACTTGTGCCTTTTTTTTTTTTTTTTTTTTTTTTTGACCACAATCAGCTGTGTTGATTCGTTTTCCAAAGTGTGTCGCGACGACGAGTATACTCGTCAATCGCTGCCGTTAAAATATATTCGATTGAAAAGACAGTTTTCTTTTTTATTTTATAAAATTAATAATTTTATCATTGATATTTGTTTATTTACACAAACAGAAGAAATTTATTTATAAAAAACAGAAGAAAAATATTTATCAGTTACTTGTGAAAGTTACAAAAATTCATTTTTACGACATAATTTATAACTCACTTTTTTTTTTAATAAAATCTTATTTTTTCGTATTTTAGTAAATTCCCTTTGTAATACGCAGTAAAATAATTTAATACAAGCAAAGGCTAGAAAATATTCGTTTTCGTGTATAATACACGTACATATATATTTATATGTACGAAATGATAGAAAACTGACGACAGAACTTTTCAATTTAATATATTGAAAGTGCTCTTCTTTCAAGAGAGATGCATTCAATCGATCAATTAGATTTTATTGGACAAGAGAGAAATTTATTAAGAGTACTTGACGAGAATCAAATTCAATAAGAATTTTCTTTTCATCTCTTTTTTCAGATATCAATCGAAATATCATAGATACATGATTTTTATTTATCAATTTAAAGAAATTAAATTTAAAACTCGAATTGGAATTTCCAATTTGCTTTGCTCTTTCAAATCAAGACCATAATTCGTACTATGAGTAATACAATTGAACAAGGAGGATATAATAAATTAAAAATGCATTCATCTTTTATATATATATATATACATATATATATATATATATATATATATATTTATATATTTTATATATATTTAAAATATATTTAATAAATATATTTAATATATAATATATTTAATATATTATTTATATTTTTATTATATTTAAAATATATATTATATTTAATATTATTTTTTANTTTCTAGCTTGTTTTTCTTTTCAATTTTGGCCATTTTGCTACAGATTTCTTTCTCTTCTTTCTTCTTTTTTAAAGAAGCTTCATTTTGTCTTCAAAATAACTTTCTTCAACGTTCTCGTTAATGAATACATTAGAAATTGTTGATGATTATTATTCCTCGATAAATTTCTAGTTTGGTTTTCTTTTCAATTTTGGTCATTTTGCTACAGATTTCTTTCTCTCCTTCTTCTTTTTTTAAGAAGCTTCATTTCGTTTTTAAAATGACTTTTTTTAACGTTCTCGTAGATGAATACATTAGAAATTGTTGTATGATTCCTCGATAAATTTCTAGTTTGGTTTTCTTTTCAATTTTGGTCATTTTGCTACAGATTTCTTTCTCTTCTTCTTCTTTCTTTAAGAAGCTTCATTTCGTTTTTAAAATGACTTTTTTTAACGTTCTCGTAGATGAATACATTAGAAATTGTTATATGATTTCTCGATAAATTTCTACCAATTTTGGCCATTTTGCTACAGATTTCTTCCTTTTCTTCTTCTTTTTTTAAGAAGCTTCATTTCGTTTCTAAAACGGGTAACAAAAGTTATATAACTTTTTCAATATTCTCCTGTTCCAATAATTATGAAATAAACTTTTTTAAGCGTATCATAAGCTTCGATTTTTTGTCTTTTGTTGATTTCGCCTTTTTTGATGTATTTTCAGACTCCGAGGCATCGACGATCCTGGGCATGCAGACGATCTGGTTCGCGGTGGCGCTGGTTTTTCTGATCCTGAGCGTGGCAGGCCTGGTCACAGCGGCGGCCCTCTGCTTTTGCAGACAACGCGCCTCAACTCCAAGGCATCCCCATAACGCGCACAACGCCCAGACTCATCCTCCAGTCAGCTTCCCATGTGAGTCACAAAAAGCACACTCGTTCGCATCTACACGCGGTCTACATTCTCTTTCTCGTGCCGTCTTTGCTTAGTCGTTGCTAGATGTGCCGTCTGCCACCCTCTTGTTCGACCATCAGGCAGTCCCAGCTCACCCCTTTTCACCTTAATTTTTTCTATGTCCCTCTGACGATGAAATTTCTCCGCGTTCCTGGACGAGTTTGCGATTCTCCGGTAGAAAATGCCAAACTTTCGCGTGTTTCGAAGATGGTGACTAATCTATTAAAAAACGTGGGGGAGAAATTTGAAAAGATTCGAAAGCAACATTCGGTGAACATTTTAAAGAGAATATACGCTTCAGATGATTCTGAACTGAATAAAAATATTCTTTCGTGTTGATATCATTATTTCTCAGAAATATGAGCGAAAGGCAAAGTATGTGTCTAAAATCTTGATTCAGGATTCAATGTATAAAATTTCTAGTTACTTCTGTGTATGTCTTCATTTATCTCTTAAAACCTTCAGTGTAGGTGTTGGAATTTTTCCCAAGAAATATTTGCAAAAAGCAAAAAACCCGAGCAGTTCAAAGTCGAGGAGTGTTAGATGTTTCACGTTCGTTTGCTTTGCATTTTAAAGTGGCTACATGTAAGAGAGAGAGAGAGAGAAGTGAAACACGTTCTAAGGTATTAATTTGATCTCTGACCGGTTGAGCGGAATTATACGTTTAATTAGCTTCTAAGACGTGCTTTGATCGAGCCAATGAATGAAGCATCAGCCGCGCTTCTAGCGTAAACTATGTATAATCCGACACGGTGAACACGCTGCAGAAATAGCGTGCACAATTTTAATAGTGCGTCACGTATTAATTCGTCAAAGGGGGCGACTAATTAATTCGCTGCGAGATTAATTTAACAGCAACGAGAGGTCAGTGAGAAATGTGAACACGCGTGAAAGCTAATTCATTTCGCGTATTTGATTTTTTTTTTTTTTTCGACGAAGAAGCTAAATTGAAAGAGGACCTTATTTTGTTTCGATAATTTATCTTGAATTGATTTTGATATCCACTTGCATGTATTATCAATTTGATATTTAATTTTATCACTGACATAAGTAATTAGACTGTGGATTTTTATGGGAATTCACATTTCTTGAATATACGATTAAAAAGAGAGAAAACGTAGAAAATTGTGTGAGAATTTAATCGATAGATTGTATTTTAATATTTATATATTGTTAATAAACACAAAGCGAGATGCTACGATAATTTTAAATTTTCGAGTATCCAAATTTTCAAAGTTCTCAATTTCTGAACACACTTTAGTAGAAAATTCCTTTATTTATTAAACGTTTCACTTGCATATTCTACGTATTTTTGATTAATTTTGATTAATATAATTTGATAAAAAAAATCAACTAATTAATATATTAATTTTAATTCAACATTGTTATAACAGGTTAAGTATATTTTATATCTTAATATTGTGTTATTTATTTAGTTACATTTTATCGAATTTAATTCCCTTCGGAAAGAAAAAAACCAATGATTTAAAATTGTTCTCCATTGAAAACCACACACAATGTCGTGTCATGATTGATGAATTATCTATTTTCTCGGGATTTTTTAATTTTTTTTTTTTCTTATTTTCATGTCCGTCACCAAGATATATATTTTCAGTTCTTATATTTCTTCGTTCAACGTGGCATACCTTAAGAATACTGATTCTCTCTCGTTACTTTATTCATAGAAACAAAATTCTAATGTTTCATCATGAAAACGAAATTCAAAGTGATTGCTTATTCATATTAATTTTGTGATATACATATAGTAAGATATGTATCAATATATCTATATATATCAATATATCAGTATATTAGTATATCAGTATATCAGTATATCAATATATCAGTATATCAGTATATCAGTATATCATTATAGCAATATATCAATATACCAATAATAATATATCAATATATCAATATATTAATGTATAGTATGATATATATATCAATATAGTAATATAGTAATAAATACAATTGTTCTAATTTAAATAGAAATGTATCAGTATATTAGCATATCGGTATATTAGTATATCAGTATATCAAGATATCAAGATATTAATGTAAAATATAATATATATATCAATATAGTAATATATACAACTGTTCTAACTTAAGTAGAAATGTATCAGTATATCAGCATATCAGAATATCAGTATATCAATATATCAGTATATCAATATATCAATATATTAATGTATAATATAATATATATATCAATATAGTAATATATACAACTGTTCTGATTTGAGTAGAAATGTATCAGTATATCAATATATCAATATATTAATGTACAATATGATATGTATATCAATATAATAATATAGTAATATATACAACTGTCCTAATTTAAGTAGAAATGGTTGAATATCTCGAAAATTTGACGAGACGTTTCAGGCAAAGCTAATATAAAGTATCAAAGAAAGCTATTGTACATACAATCTTACAATGACATTAAAAACACCTGGAAGTTTCACGATTATATTTCTTTAATTTTATTTCAAATCGAAATCTGTTTTGACAAATTCACTCGAACCTCGAATTTCGAATGTGTTATATATTGACAAACGATTTTCACGTGAAATTTTAATACTAGTGTTCCATCAAAATACAGAGATATAGTTTTCAATTAATTCATATTGTTATAAAAAAAAATGTTCCAAATCTCAGTTGATTTAATTTTCTTCTGAATTAAATGCTTATGCAAATTCAATTTTTTTTACGAACACAAATGAAAAGAAATCTACAATTACATGTATCCCTTTTGCAAATATGAAAATTTCACTTTACTTTCTTTTACCAATTGCTCTGTATTATTCACGACTGTTGTTAATAAAAAAAAATTAAATGAACAGGTGTGTATATTACTATAAATATATCTGACACGTTCACTTTGAAAAGTCGTGCATTCTTTCGAATCGAGAAATACATAAATCCATTCGCAGCGTCTCGAACATAAATCGAGCGATGCATTTGCAATTCGAACGTCGAATCGTCGTCTTAAACTGGTATAATTACATTGCGGAAGTTAATCAATTTGCGCTTCCGAGAATTACATGGGCTCTTGGATCCTGTATAAGTTTGGCCGGTAGTTTCAGTTACATTTCCTTGTCTCTCCTAATTGTTTATTACCCTGCTGCGCTTCTGAAGTCGTAGTATGCTTTAGAATTTAGTGCAACGGAGTTGGTAATGCAGTGCAGAAATTGGTGCACCTGAGGCTACACTACACAGCATTTAATAATAGGTTTCCTTGCCTCGAGAATACAGAATACCAGTTATTTGCGTACGTATTAGATTAGGCTTGTGTGCCTCGACTTCTCGCTGATGGATTATTTTTGACGTGGTGTCGTCAGACTTGAAGATTTCGAAGAATTTCATTTCACTTCAATTTGATTCCATTAATAATATTCAGATATGGAAACGAAAGTTGCAGTGAAAATATTTTATTTTTCGTTCGATTAAATTAATCGTGGAGACTGTGAAACATTGAAAAACAAATGTGAATTGCAAATGTATTCGTGAATTAAAGATTATAACTTCAGAGGGAATAGATTTGTCTAATTCTGCAAATGTACGAAATATAGTTTCCAATGAATTACTAACTCGGTTGAAAGATATGAAAGGCATAAAAATTGCATTTGAAGAAATTTGAATTTGAAATGAGCAAAGTGTTTCAGGGAAGGGAAACGAAATATTTTTACTGGGATTCTCTTTTGTCAATTTCAGCTTTTCAGTTCGTGCATTTTTACATTTCTTGATAAGATAAAACTGGAAGTGATTATCTGTTACTTAATATTTGTAATTGATTCACATAAGAAATGAATAATAAATTAATATAATTTTGTTCATTAAATTAATAGCATCACACGTTGAATTATTGTATCTATTATATTAATTACAAATTGTTATTAACAATTATATTATGTACATTAATACACGAGATGTTTTTGATACTACAACTGAAGAGGGGTTGACAATTTTCTCGATTCGAAGCTGCGTTAAATTTTGAAAATTTGTTAATTATACTTGAATTTGGTTAATTCTAGACAGAAGTATAAATAATCGGTAAGAGATGTGATTCTGAAATAAGTGGAAAGTGTGTTTAATTGAAATTGAATTCTCTCGAAAAATGATCGTGTTCTATTACAAGAGTAAGACCTCTTGTTAATTGTTCCGACTAATCTAAAAATTAGCGAAACTTAAATACTAGTGGATAAAAAATTTATTAAATTTAAAAATTTAATTTTTTAATTTTAAAATTTAATTTTTTAATTTTGAAATTTAATTCTCTAGAAAACGGAGCTTTAAACTTGAAAGAATTTCCTTCCATCTTTTATGACTAAACCGGAACACACTCTGCATAATAATTATAACAGCTAGTCAGTTGTATAGTATTTCGTAAATATTTTCGCTTCGATTTATTTCCATTTTTTTCTTACAGGAAGCATTGTCAGTTTTTTAAAAAAAATATGTATAAATTTTGAAAGATATTTAGAATATCCGTGTTACTCCTTAAATGTTCGAATTAGGCTCGAGAAAGCTACGTTCTAAATCCGTTTGTCCTAGATCACCTGCATTAAAAAACATTAACATTCAATAATCGAACNGCATTAAAAAACATTAACATTCAATAATCGAACGATAAATCACTGAACGATCGAAGTGAAACGAGAGGCTCGTCACCCAATAAATCTTTCCCCGCCTGTGTGTAAAAGCGGTAATTTAAGATTGGCAGAGATGTTGTACCTAAACCTAACCTAAACCTAACCCAAACCTAAACCTAATTTAAACCTAACCTAAATCTAAACCTAACTTAACCTAAACCTAACCTAACCTAACCTAAACCTAACTTAACCTAAACCTAACCTAACC
>NIPQ01091960.1:0-16038 GCA_002806875.1 Lepidotrigona ventralis hoosana
TCAGAAATAAATTCTGCAGGAACCGCAAGTCCAAGGAAGACACGGTACCAACACACGTTTTATAGATGAAGTGTTGTTATACGGGTATTCTGAAGGATGATGAGAGATACAGAGGAAAGTTGTAGAGGAGGAAGGTCGATTGGTGTGAGAAGCCCTGCAGGCTTACTTTATTTTTCATTAAAATAAAGCAACAATGCGCAACTAAACGCTAGAAAAACGCAGATGTTCGACATTCTTTACAAAAAGAAAAGAAAAAAGGAAGGTCGATTGGTGTGAGAAGCCCTGCAGGCTTACTTTATTTTTCATTAAAATAAAGCAACAATGCGCAACTAAACGCTAGAAAAACGCAGATGTTCGACATTCTTTACAAAAAGAAAAGAAAAATTAATCCATGTATGTTGGGAAATTAGTGCAAGAGATATTTTGATTTTAATTTTATAAAATCTATGCATGAAAAATAAGAACGGTATGAATACAAGAACTCTTATTGTTCCTTGTTCTTCGTATGAAAATTAATCCATGTATGTTGGGAAATTAGTGCAAGAGATATTTTGATTTTAATTTTATAAAATCTATGCATGAAAAATAAGAACGGTATGAATACAAGAACTCTTATTGTTCCTTGTTCTTCGTATGACAGATTTTTTACAAAATTACAGTTGAAACATCTCCTAAAACTAATCATTTTTCAACAGTATAAGTTAATACTTTGTAGAGAATGTCAAGCTTCATCGATTAATGTATAAAAAGATTCCATTCCTAAAAAAGATTTTTTACAAAATTACAGTTGAAACATCTCCTAAAACTAATCATTTTTCAACAGTATAAGTTAATACTTTGTAGAGAATGTCAAGCTTCATCGATTAATGTATAAAAAGATTCCATTCCTAAAAGTTGCATCTCTCCTACAATTTTTTTGTATCTTCTACAAACTCTTGAGATATAATCCGTCACAATTTCGAGAAACACCCTGTATATATTATAGATATAAATTTTATATTTTAAGGATATCAACAAAGTCAGAGAAATTACGTGGCTCAATATTGGATAAAAATTAATAATAATACAATTGTGAATTGAAAATCTCAATTAAGAGTAACGTAAAATTATAGTAAAAGTTACAGATTTAATTGTTAGTTAGAGTAATGTGAAAATTAAGGACAGAAGTAGAATTATGTTGGAAGCTTCATTTTTGAGAAAGTTGAATTTAAAAATTTGTGAATTTAGAGACAGTCTGTGACTTAAAATAAGATTTAAGAATAATATAATTATATTGGAGGTTTCATTTTCAGCAAGCAAATTGTATTTGGAAACTTGTTAAGTATTAGCAATGGTTCTTGATTAGATGTATTTAAATTTTTGTAATTTATTTTTAAATGTATTTTAAAAACAATTTATTTTTAAATGTATTTTATTTTTAAATGTATTTTAAAAACAATGACTGAAGTTTCTTTTTCTATTTTTGATTCTCGTTTGTGTTTCAAGATGTAGAATCCTCCTGATTCTAATTTTATTATTTACTTATCTTAACAGAATATAAGAATTTGTAATGCTTATAATGCAATACATTTATTATAATTTCATAAAACAAAGTTTTAACATAATTCACGTTTTCTCGATGGAACTTTATTTTATTTTAAAAACTGACTCTTGTTTCTTTTTTATACAGAAAGAGCAAGCCTCGGTCAGCGTTTCGAATATATCAGACGATCCATCGCTCGTTTTGAAAAGATGGCGAGGTCCAAAAGCGCATAACAATCGATACGAGCCCTGGGAAAAAGAGAATCAAGGTGCGCAGAATAAACAAGAAGATAAATGGGAATTTCCACGGCATCGATTAAAGGTCGGTAATTACAGCAATTTAAAAATAATTGGTAGATATAAACAGATATAGTAATTAATCGATTACATATTTACACGTGTTTCATTTCAAAATCCCCAGTCAAACAAATTAATTTCTTCGTAAAATGATTCAGATAGAAATATTTTGTTCTACATTCATTTTTGTACTATCTACATTTCTGTCCCTTTAAATTTCTATACGAGAAATGCATAAATATCTGTAGTCTAACAATCGAGCTATTCTATCATCATAAAATAATTCTAGTTGCAACTCTATTACTATAGTTGTATTAAGCTAACATTTTTACGTACAACAAACAGCATAATTCAATTATTAATGATGAAGAACGATGAAAGATATTTTAAGCTGTTGTAAAGAAAAAGATCATATAACAATCCATTTAATCCATTAATTTTAAATCGCAAAGCCTTTACTTTAATAATCTATATGGTTACAGATCAAGTATATTTTCATACCATGCGGCGAGTAAGAAAATAAAGGTACTTTTATTCTCAAAAATTCTCAAAAATTCAAACGTCTCGAAAAATATTGAAAAATCATGACTTTTGGTGTCTGCCATAATTCCGAAGGATTGAAACGATCCCTTGAAGCTTGTACGATTTTATAGAGCTTCGAACGTTAGGGTTGAACGACGAAGTGTTGTCTTCGTCTAGGAGATCTAAACTAAATTCCTTATTCATTGTGTCTTGTCCGATAGGTATTCAACATCCTCGGCGAGGGTTGCTTCGGTCAAGTGTGGAAGTGCGAGGCCTTGGATATCGACGGGAAATCAGGTGCAACTATAGTGGCGGTGAAGACATTGAAGGAAAACGCGACCGAGAGGGAACGGCTGGATCTCGCGCAGGAGTTGCGAGTGATGAAAAATTTGGATCCCCACCCGAACGTAGTCAGACTGTTAGGTTGCTGTACAGAACGCGAGCCTATGTTCGTGATATTGGAATACGTGAGCGGCGGGAAATTGCAAAGCTTTTTAAGAGCATCCAGAGAAGAAAGAAACCATGGCGGGCCCGGTTTGACGTCCAGGGATCTAACTGGATTTGTCTATCAGGTATTTTTGTTCAACACAAAGGTCAATTAGATTACTTTAATAATTCGTATAACGGAAATTTTATACTCCAGTTTTACAGGTGAAAGTATCTTTTCTTCCGTACGAGGAGAAAATTGTTCACAATTCTAATTGAGAAGATTGAAATTTTAAAGTTTCAGATATAGAGGAGGGCAATTTATTTGCATTCTTAATTATTGATTCGAGGATACAATTAGAAATCGTATCTATTTTCCATGAAAACAGAGTAGATACTACTCCGCGAGGAATTAAAGGATCACTAAATCGTAACTGAAAAATTGTCAATCTTTGAGGCTTTGACTGAAGCTTCTGCTTTTGCTACGAAACAGATGGAAAGCTAAACATATCTTGTTTTCGAGATTTTCACAAAATTAAAAGACTTATTTCAGGACTAAATAGAAATTGGAACCTCCTCTAAAATTTGAGGCATGATGCTTTTTCGCCGATTTATTCAACTTGGAATGAAAAATGTACTACACCGTCAAATTAGAATAATCTTAATATGTGCTTAATATATGTTTAGTGTAAATGTTTAATATGTGAGTATGTGCGAATATTTGCGAGTGTAAGAGCAGTGTTTCGGAAGTGACTTTTTTCAACGAATACAAATACATTGCAATATTACAATATTTTACAATATTAGAGAAAACGTTATGGGGATGATGATATTCATTTGTCAAATAACATACTGATCACACATACGCACGAACACACTTATACACATTTATACACTAAAGAGATACATGAGGAATCCAATTGTGCATACTTATGTTTATTATTGTACAATAATATGTTTTTCATTCAAACTTGAATAAATCAGCGAAAAAAGATCGTTCTCCTTCCATAAAGGGGAGATTATAATCTTGAAAGCTTCAAGTACTAGATTCAGTTCTAAAACAAATATTTCAACGCTTGTGAAGAAATTTAAATTTATAAAAATTCCGAATAGAAAAGATGGAGAATCAGTCCTTAACCGGTTACATTTCATTTGAAAATGTTGCAGACAACAAATTTGTAATTGACTTTGAAAATAAAAGCTTTAAAACGAGATCTCTAAAACGAGCACAGGCAGAATGTTGTGCGACGTTTTATTAGACTTAATAGTGTATTTAACAACAATGAATACGTACGTATTTAAGATTAAATAGAAAACAGAATTTTTATTTAATATTCGAAGTAAATAGTTTCCAGCAGTTTCAAAAGAATTACACAGATTATAAAGGCAATTATCTCCTTAATCTCTCTCGGATTATTCTCGACTAATTCGATAATACACGTATTATTAATCCACAATTATTAACGAATTTCACACTGGAGCCTTACACTGCCATTTACATATTGCAGATAGCCAAAGGTATGGAGTACTTGGCGTCGAAAGGAATTATACATAGAGATCTAGCCGCGAGGAATATATTGATCGACGAGAATCGCGCGTGCAAAGTCGCGGACTTTGGATTCGCCAGAGACGTGGCCGCTAATCAAATATACGAAAGGAAGTCCGAAGGCCGGCTACCCATCAGATGGATGGCTCCGGAGAGCCTTTACGATAACATCTTCTCCGTGAAATCGGATATATGGAGTTTCGGGGTATTAATATGGGAGATCGTGACCCTGGGTTCCACACCTTATCCCGGCTTAGCAGCCGCAGAGGTACGCTCTTTCAGAGTATATTAATACAGAAGCATCCCTTTGAGAATCGAATGCAACGTTCTCCAATCAATTAATTTAAATGGAATGAAAATAAAATTTAAATTAATTCGAGCTTCGCTTGCTACGATTATATTCGAAGAGGCCAATATTTTCTATAAAAATAACAGCCGTTTTACGCTTCTCTTTTTCGTATTACGATGGATGGAATGTATCGACAATAAACTAAAACGAAATTAAATGTAAATCGAAGGATTGTGCGTTCTAATCAATTGTACTAAATAATTAAATTATACATTGGACATATCAAAAAGTGAAATTAGTCTAGAAATTACACGTGAAAATGTTACGTGCCACGGAAATTATAAGAACGAATGGACTCGCGATGCCTTTAAAAAAGTGCGGCGGGTATTTAACTTTTAATTAATTAGATTCCAATCTTTTTTTTACAAGGGACCATCCCCTAAATTCTTCATTAACCGATGCTCCAATAATCGGTGTTCTGATAATGGAGATTCCTTTATACTTGAATAATCCAATAAAATATTCCTGGTAGCTAATTCGATTGACGTTTAATTCCACAGGCATTTAATTAAAATCGGTAGCTATATATGTATATAATTCTTTTCTTGCAGGTAATGAGGAGGATCAAAGAGGGCTACAGACTAGACAGGCCAGAACACTGCAAGAGAGAGCTTTATAACATTATGTATTATTGCTGGGACAAAGATCCAGCATGTAGGCCATCGTTTGGAGAACTGGTCAGCCTGGCAGAAGGCCTTTTACTCGACGAAACCGATTACATCGAATTAGATAGGTTCCCAGACCATTCGTATTACAATGTGCTCAATCTCAGCGGCGAGAAGTTGTAAATGATGTACTTAAAATTGTAGCGAGTATCGCTCGTCGGCTTTGTTTGTCAGTAATTCAGTCGAATAATAAGGAAACTGTTATTGATGTTCGACTAATGAATTAGTTATTTATTCGCTACGCATGTTAAATGAATTGCAAGTCGTCAGAGTTCAAAGTAAATTATATTTGCATTAACTGAAAAAAGAACAGCATGAAATTCAATAGCTTTCTAAGTTTGAAAAGAACGATACGTACGAGTTAAGGAATAATTCATTCAAATAGCGAAAATTTTTTATATATACTGATGCGAATTGTAAATATGTATTAAGTAAGATTTTCGATAAGTTATTGTGTAATTATTTTTTTTGTAAGAATAAATCACATTTTACTTTATAATTTAGTCCTTTCTCTCGATAAATTTTTATTAACACGATTGTAACAATGATTTTATGAAGAAATAAATCCAGAAATTTCAAGTGCCTGTGAGATCAGAAACTTCGTACGGGTATACATAATATAAAGCGACATAATAACGTTCAATTCAGGTTGATTGAAGAACAAATTCCTTTCTCATTTCGATGACGCGGCAGTAAATATATCAAGAAATAACGTGAATCTGAATTTTCGATCTACATTTGACTTTTCTTTTTCTAATATATATAAATTTAAAGAAATTATATGTTCCATGTTGCTAACGATATGAAGAAAAACAAAAGACAAATTTATAAAAAAAGAAAAAAAAAGAGAAGCGACGAATATGTTAGTTTCTCAGCAGAAGACCCATCGTTTTTGGTATAAATTTATTTTTCACTTAAAGAATATCGCTCAGCCATTTATTATTAAGTAATTTTTTGTAAACTCACAAATGTAATTAATCAGTCAAATTATAACCATATAATCTTGTTGCTCGAAATATGTTGTTTACTCGAATGCATAGAGAGCTTCATTTAACAAAATTGATTTAAAAAAATTCCTATCGGATAGTAATGAGAAAAAAATTGCTGTGTAATTTTAATTATTGCATGTTATAAATTATTTTACATCAATTATAAATACATATTTAAGTGATATGTATCCAGATTTCGAATAGAATAAACATATGCATACACACACACGCGCACGTAACTCGCTATATATAATAAAATCGTACGAGCGTACAACGTGAGTAGCAGACGACGCGTCACACGCGCAAGTCGACTTTGATCTGCACCTGACTTTGATCTGTCGGTATATTTGATCTTTACATCGCATTATATCCAATGATTCGTCAGATAAATAACGATCTAACTCGCGAGGTTAAGACGTCCTCGAATTATTCTCTCCGTAAAATGGAGAAAAACAAAAATATACTGTATTCGAAGACCGGTGACAAGGAGGAAGATGAGGTTAGTTTACGTTTCGCTACAAATAACGAGCGGTGAGGTTAAAAAAATGTGTCAAAATGACAAGAACGAACCGCGCGATATGTGTCATGCCGCGGAGTCCGTATACTTTAACAATTTAAGGCAAATGTAACATTTTGCAGATATTATTGGAGCCATATACTTACATTCTGCAAGTACCTGGGAAACAGATTAGAGCCAAGCTAGCACACGCCTTCAATTACTGGTTAAAAATACCGCAGGATAAACTGCTCGCTGTCGGTGAAATTATACAGCTACTTCATACTTCCAGTCTCTTGTAAGTCTAATGTGTCACGTTTATTTTAAGAAGGCACGCAACAGCAGCGAACAAGTCTTTCCAACATTTTCCTCCTATATGTGACATTTACAAAATATTGATTCATTAATATTTGCAGAATTGACGACATTCAAGATAATTCAGTTTTAAGGAGGGGAATTCCTGTAGCTCATAATATTTATGGTATAGCAAGCACGATAAACGCTGCAAATTATTCTATATTCATTGCTTTAGAGAAACTACTCGCATTGAATCATCCAGAGGTGAACAACTTGTGTATAACAGTTCTCGTTTCTTTCTAAATTTTCTTAGAAAATTTTAATCTTTATCCAGTTAAAATTTGTATCCAGTGTATCCAAGTGTATGTGGAACAATTGCTGGAACTTCACAGAGGTCAAGGCATGGAAATTTATTGGAGAGACAATTACATTTGTCCGTCAGAGACGGCTTATAAACAGATGACCATTCGAAGTAAGTTTCACGCAATTGATGTTAGTCAATTTCCTACCTATCTCATCAGTGTGTATCCTTTCCATTTCTTTTTTATTTTGTAGAAACTGGCGGACTTTTCGATCTGGCTGTAAAATTAATGCAACTGTTTTCCGATTGTAAGGAAAATTATATACCTCTGGCCGGTATCTTAGGACTTTACTTTCAAATTCGTGATGATTATTGTAATCTATATCTACAAGAGGTAAATTCTCAAGGTTTAGCAAACTGATCAATATCGTAATGTATTCTAATAATTTTTATAGTATGCTGAAAATAAAAGCTACTGTGAAGATCTTTCGGAAGGAAAATTTAGTTTTCCCATTATACATGCTATACGGACTCATCCGGAAGATAGACAAATAATGAGTATCCTTGACTTAATAACACTATTTTAAAAATATATTTTTGAATTATTATTATTATTATTATTATTATTATTATTATTATTATTATTATTATTATTATTATTATTATTATTATTACTATTATCACCACCACCACCATCATCATCATTATTATTGTTGTTGTTATCATTATTATTATTTATTATTATTATTATTGTTCCTTAGTCACCCTTAATGAATTATTATTGTTCCTTAGCCACTCTTAATGAAGATATTCTTAGACAACGTACTAAGGACATTGAGGTGAAACGATATTGTGTTAACTTGTTAGAAAAGTTTGGGTCCTTTGCTTACACAAGAACTGTACTGGAAGAATTGGACAAAGAAGCAAGAAATGAAGTGCAACGCCTAGGTGGAAATCCTTTATTAGTACGATTGTTAGATGAATTAATGAGCTGGAAAGATTGTGATCCTCAACAGCAGGGTAAAAAAGATAGTCTTTAATCATGTTTTATTATTTTTAATTATATATATTATATATGAAAGAAATGTTATACACATGTTATATACATATCTAATTTATACATATATCCTATTTTCCGAAAGTTACAGGTTATCTATTATATAATGTTCATAAGAGAAGAAAATTTTAGAATTGCTTCTGATCTTTTTTTTTTTCATTTTCATTTTGTCATAACATAAATTTTGAATAATTAAAATCACTTTAGATACAAATACGAAAACATCAACGTTTCTTTCTATGTGAGTGATTTTGTTTGAAATTCAGATGCTCGTTATCATATGGAATTTTTAATATAAAATGCAATGATTAAAATACTTTTCAATAATAAAACTTAATATTAACGACTTCATATCAATATAAACTTGTTCACATTCTTTTAACATGTAAATATCTCCAACTATACGAACTTGATGTTCATTTTTTAAATTAATTGTGTTATCTTGATTTTATACATTCTTTTTTTAGAAACAGTACAAATGTAGATTACCGGTTTTGTTAAACGTTAAACTTAATAGTTTAGTATTACTATCAATTGCTTTTTTAATATATATTTTATAACAAAAAAACTGTATATTGATTCTGATGAAATAATGTTGATAAGGGATAATCGCGATCATGATGAATACCTCAGGAAGTTTAAGAATGCGTTTATTTACATTGCACGATTAAAAGAAAAATTAAATTAATTTATTCTTCTATGTAATTACGAGTATGTCTATTAAATTAAGCGGCTATAACTATGTTATATCTAAAGCAAAGTAATAATAGTAATAATAATAAATAAAATCAATTTTCTTCCTTGTAAATGAAAGAAAAGTTATTATATACTAAAGATGTTGCGTGAAACAACTATGTAGTAATTACGTTTTCGCGAGTTTTTATCATCAACTGCCATATGTGTACAATGATTTAATACGTACATTACATAATATTAAACTTACAATTAGTCTTAATCGCTTGTATGGAAATTTTACTACTGATTTGTACATCGTGGGGGCATATGCTGTACGAATTAATAATGTGATACAACATGTAGTTCCATACAAAATCATTTGTAACGAATAAATATATCTTCATTAAATCTAAGCAACATATATATAATTTATTTACTTCATCACATTTTTTTTCCCACTCACTTTATTGTGCACATCCTCGAATACAACTCATAATTAGTCAAATGTCCGAACATTAACGTCACCAGAACAGTATATTATTAGGAGACATTCTCTTCCGCTAATATAATGTTCGGATATTCAGTATTTTTTTCATTCCGTGTCTTCATTCGATCAAGCAAAAATATAAACGAATAATACTCATTTATGCAATCGTTAACAACTGTAACAATGTCTTGCATTAATAGTACATTGTAAGAAACAATTACGATGCGTTTCCAAAGCTATTTAAATACAAACGCCTCTAACACTAGACTCTATAAACTATTATTCCTACAGTTACATTTTTATAAATTAACACGACATGCGTAAAACGAAACGTGTCGCTTATCACATACTCTATCAATCACTTATATGTATTGTATTATTCATCATAAATTTGAGACCAAAGTTTTCGTTATTACGAATTTTAACATTTGCTTTTTGTTACTAAAATTCTGATGTTTTCTTTTCATTAAAAATTCTATCGTTATCACCATTTTTTAATATATAAAATTTCGCCGATGAAAACTCTTTTTAAGGAGATTAATTTTTATTTTCAGCAAAAAGAAACAGAACTAATTTCTGGTGCAAGTGAAAGATGTACAATAAACGTTAAAGATTAATTTTATAATTTACAATCGCGTACAAACGAAGATATTCATACTCATACTGTTTCTTTCCTTTTTTTCTCATCAATTACAAGTTCTCAAATTTACGATTGCGTTCCTTTCCTCAGAACTCGCCTCTCCTCATTTTTGCATCGTTCTTCACAGTCGTCGAATTACGATCGATTACGATTAATGACTCAAAAACATCTATTAGCAAATACAGGAAACAAAACGAACGTCGTCTCTCGAGAGACTCGGTTAAATAGCCTCAACATCAACATTCGAACGAAACCGCCACCGCTCATCGCGAAAGGAACTCTCAACGATCTAAGGCCGATCCCGCAGAAATCGTTCCCCGTTCTCCACGTTTTACTCATCGACTCGTGGAAAATCCGAGCTACGCAAAAAACGAAAAGGATCAACATCCGAGCAGAGTTCAATCTCACGCGGTCTCCCGGTTCTTCCGCCGAAATTTTCCAACAGGATTCGCCACTCGTTTCCTGCTCCGGCGGAGTTCACCTTTGGCCCGCCAACTTCCTCCGAAAACTTCCACTCACAAACTTTCTGCAAACTTTCCAAACACGCATCTCTCTTTGTATGTGTGTCTTCTCGTCCCGTGTATGCATTACGTTTTCGTGAAGACGCCAGCAACGTCTGTACGACGCGGAGGGGAGTGCCGAGATTTTGGCGCCGTTCGTGGAACGAGAAGAGCAACGGCGTTCCCTGGGTCCGCCATCAACGACTAAGACACCGTCGCTATCTGACACGTCCTTTGTTCCGGTTCACTGTTCTCGTCTGACTCGCTCGCCCACGAGGGTTGATGCTCGTGTCATATTTCCCCGTCGCTGTCGCCCACTCGGCCAGTTGGTCCCGACACGCCATCGTCCAGCACTTCCGTCACCTTGCATCATACGCTTGCTCTTAGAAAATGTTTCCCTTTTTTTTGTTTGCCGTGTACCGGGCTGACTAGCGTATCCTCGCGCGGTGCTGGATGGATAAAGCTAAAGATCGCAGGAGGGATGTTGGACTGTCTGGTTTCTCTACTGCAAATACGATTGGAAAAAGGAGGAAGAGAGAAATTGACGTGGTTTCGAAAGAAGGAAAGCTATCGTGGTGATTTAATGTTTTGGCGGTGATTGTGGCTTTTTTTGAAATTTGGTTCAATTGCATTATTTATATTATAGCAATAATAGTGTACTATCTTACTACTGCTACACAATTGAGGTTGAAATATCTCCTAAACTAATGATTTTTCGATACACATGGGTTAGTATTCTTTTTAGTATTCTTTTTAGTATTCTAGTATTCTTTTTAGTATTCTAGTATTCTTTTTAGTATTCTTTTTTAGTATTCTTTTTAGTATTCTAGTATTCTTTTTTCTCTCTTTCAGTCGAGAACTGCATCGATTTAAAAAAAAGTGGAGGTGAACTTGAGATCTCCGGTATTGCTCAGGCTAAATCATTACTGTTATATTACTCTCATTTTCAAAAACAAAGATATTTGAAACTTGAACAAAACACGTGGTATGATAATATGCGTACTTTATATTTTAAAAATGATATTTTTACATTATCACGACTCTGACAGTAACGTCATTGATAACTATTGCAAAGAATGTTCATGAAAGATTCTTGGAATTTTTAAAAGTTTCAAATAAATGTTCTTACATTGTCATTCTTGTTTAGATAGAATTTTCTTCTGGCGTACGTAAAATTACAAAAAAAAAAAAAAAAAATTATTACAAATATAATTAAATTAGGGATTCAAGCAAAGGACATTAAAGGAGTTATTTAAAAAAAATTATTGCAAAAAAAAGACGCCATGAATAGAATGGAAAAACTCCGAGATTTCTAGTACTCGGAAGCTATCGATTAATCTGGAACGAATGTTTCGCTAGTTGGAGGATTGGAATTTGATTTAATCGAGCTATTGTGATCATCAAACAAGTAAAAATGGGTCTCAGAAAAGATACAATGTGAACATGCCGGTAAATTGATTGAATAATGCGGGGAAAAGCAAGACTGGGGGAAAAAGAAACTATAAATTTTACTTCAAGCCACCTTTGAAAATGAAATTATTAATTAGTAATGCTATTTTCACGCATCGTGTACTCTGATCATTTAAATTTATTTATTTACTGCATTTATTATCATCTTCAAGTTTTTTTTCACAAAAAAATATACTTTTTCTACGTCTCGTATGAAACTATTATAAAATGTATTTATAAATATTCGAGAAGGAAACTGCAAATTATAATACTCGTTTTTGTTCGTATTGACAATTTGTGAATAAATTTTTAATATGTCACTGACAAATCTTAAATTTTAATTTCAAATTATTGGAAGAAAATGCAAAGTTCTCGGGTTCTTGGAAACAGAAAAAAGAATGCAAAGTCTAATTAGACGGTTGAAAAATATAATCGTCACATGTCTTTTGAGTCGTACATATCGAGGAGTAAATCAAGATTAGCCAAAGGGAAATTCCAGAAGTATTTTCAATAACGTGAAATCATATCGACGAGTATGTTCCAACTATTCGACACGGTATGAGAAACGTCGAAAACTTCGGATCCGTCGGATGAGGAGCGAACAAGTTGGAAAAATGAAAAAGAGGTAAATACGTATGCAAACACGTAGAGGAGACTTTCGAACTTTCGAGGTAGGGAGCTTTTCGGTGTAGGGAATTCTTTAAAATATCGGAATGCCACGGATGTAGAGAATGGGTAGACGATGTTGAATTAGAGTGGAAGTCCTTGTCAAGATTTATATACGGGTATGTAGAGTGTCGGATCGTTTAGTGCATCGTTCGACATCGTTTTAACCTGTTGAGCTGAATTCCTCGATTTTGCTCGTCGCGTTATTTGAAACTGTTTCTTTTTTCTTTTTTTCGATTTTCAGAATAACTTATTTAACATTAATAAGTTATTCGTTTAATTAATAATAAAATATTTTGAAATATATATATAATATCTATCATATGTATGTATGTATGTAGAATATTTTATTCCTTTTAAAATGAAAGAATCATTCATTTATTCCTTTGTTTTACGTAATACATATACGAATGATTTTTTTTCTTTTTGATAGGATATAATTCTACAAATTAATAAAATAAATTTTTCTATTCTACATAACGTAAAAAGTTATATAAGTTATGTAGGATTATGATAGGAAAATTATATAAATAATACAAGTTATATAAGTTATATAAGTAAGTATAGTATAGTAATACAAGTTATATAAGTAAGATTTATTTCAAGTAAATTCAAAAAAGTACGAATACTTCTCTATTGTTAACTATATCAACATAAAAATGTAAAATGGTAAAATGGACAATCACAAGAGCACGTACTTCAATAACAGGCTCGTTTGTCTTTCTTAAGAACTAAGCAATTAATATTAAATAATAAATAAAATAAATACTTTTATTCATCAATAATAAATAAAGTAATTATCATAATGAAAGAAATCCATTTCAATCTCGAAAATACAGTTTCTTCTTGCTTATTTAAAATTTGCGCCAGATCTTCATCTTCATTCTCATTGAAATGACCCAAGTGCTTTGCATTTCATCTCAATCTCGAAAATACAGTTCCTTTTCGTTTATTTGAAATTTGTATCAAATTTTGTATTCAGTCTCATTCAAGTGCACTGCATTTTCATTACGTCGAATAGAAACGTGCCATTCGTACGAAATTTACCCAACATTGCCGGAATTATCCGCGTCCAACACAATACAGATATTAAATTACATTTCCAGGATTTTCAACGTTAATCCTCTGATGAAGAGGGGGGAAGAGGAAGGAGTGAGAACATTTTTACCTAACTCGAAGTTCACTTACCAGAACTTCTTCGAAACGATCGTAATTCTCAGGCCTGGTGTTCAGGAGGCTCTCGCCAACCGAATCTGTGGCATTGCTCATCTGGCAGGGGCCACGGCCGTTCAAAGCGCTGGTCGCAATATGCAGTAAGGATAGCACTGCCAAAAGTCCGGCTGCGGATATAAAAACAGAAGAGGAAATATAACGGCGAGTATTTCTTTCATTTGAGCCGTGTTCCCGACGTTATTACTTAATCTCAAATCCTTGCCACGTGTCTCTCTTTCTCTCTTTTTCTCTGTCAACTTCTCGTTTACTTTGATCGCGACACGAGATTTTATCACGTCGGTTGTAATGAGAGTATATATATATATATATATATATATATAAAATTTTCGTCTGACAAATTTTTAAATATATATATATATATTTAAATAAATATATATATATATATATTTAAAAATTTGTCAGACGAAAATTAACTTTAAGTTTAAGTTTGAATAATTGACAAACAATTGCTGAAAAATATCTCACGTTGCCCTCTAGATCAGCAGATCTAGATCCCAACTCTTTTTCTCTGCTGTACACCCCTTGATTAGGAAATCTCCACTCATTCCTAAAAAAAAAAACTTTCACGAGTCTCTCTTTGTAAATCAATACTCTATAACTTTGTTCTTGTCTTTTCATTTTATTTTTATTTTTGTGTCTTTGTTTTATTTTAAAACATATTTTGTTTTATTCTAAATATATATATATATATATTTAAAAATTTGTCAGACGAAAATTAACTTTAAGTTTAAGTTTGAATAATTGACAAACAATTGCTGAAAAATATCTCACGTTGCCCTCTAGATCAGCAGATCTAGATCCCAACTCTTTTTCTCTGCTGTACACCCCTTGATTAGGAAATCTCCACTCATTCCTAAAAAAAAAAACTTTCACGAGTCTCTCTTTGTAAATCAATACTCTATAACTTTGCTCTTGTCTTTTCATTTTATTTTTATTTTTGTGTCTTTGTTTTATTTTAAAACATATTTTGTTTTTATCTAAATATATATATATATATATTTAAAAATTTGTCAGACGAAAATTAACTTTAAGTTTAAGTTTGAATAATTGACAAACAATTGCTGAAAAATATCTCACGTTGCCCTCTAGATCAGCAGATCTAGATCCCAACTCTTTTTCTCTGCTGTACACCCCTTGATTAGGAAATCTCCACTCATTCCTAAAAAAAAAAACTTTCACGAGTCTCTCTTTGTAAATCAATACTCTATAACTTTGCTCTTGTCTTTTCATTTTATTTTTATTTTTGTGTCTTTGTTTTATTTTAAGCTTGTCCCTTTTTTTTGGCGTTTTCCACTATTATTAATATTGTTTTCATGTACTCCCCAGGGGTACGCTAGATGATATGTTTCTGCGTTGTTTTGTGATTATTTTGGCTTCAAGAGACATTGAAACAGAAAAGAACTTGGAAGGGAATTAGACTGTGAATTTTTATGCATTTGTAGGAACAAGAAGAGGTACAAGAATGCGCAGACAATATGGAGAAATGCATAATATATTTACAAAGAAAGTGAAATAAATCTCTGTGTAAGTTCAATTTTTCAAATTAAAAGCTCAGGAAAGTAACTTGCGAACCTCTCTACTCCCTTAATAAGCTTCCTCGAGATCTAAAGTCAGAATTTATGATTTATAGATCTAGAAGATCGGAATTTATGACAATTCAAAGTTTATAATTTATAATCCATTTAAAAAAAAAAAAAGTCATTCTACAACGCCAAATTTATTAAGAGTCTGGATATAAATACGGCCAAGTTCGGTCTCACAAAATACGGTCTTTGGTCTCGCATACCCGAAATAGCATTACAACGAGAAATTATAAAGAGAGGAAACAAGGGAAATGGCGATGGCCGCGCAAATGCGCGTCGTTTTGGACGATTAAAGGGATTCGAGATGCGTCGAGGCGTGATACAGGAAATATTTAAACA
>NIPQ01091962.1:5465-21617 GCA_002806875.1 Lepidotrigona ventralis hoosana
TTTTTTTTTTTTTTTTTTTTTTTTTTTTTTAGGATTGTATAGGTACGCAAGAAGCACATCTTGAAGCTAGAAAAAATTGGGGATTAATAGTAATTCGAGTTTTGACAAGAAAACTTCGTTTCGTATGGTCGGTATTTTTAATATTCGGCCCGTAATGCCACTCGCGCGTCATCATCGTCATGGCCTTGCGGTCACTTTTCCATAGGGAATCCACGCGAGCGGATTACTAATCCGCAATGGACACGGCGACGCGATAAAAAAACGAGAAAAGTCACGACCACGGTAGCATTGGCATCGTGGCCTTTACTGTAATTGTACTTTTGTTTGCAGCTTAACTTCGTCCGTTCGAGACGATTATTGCATTCACATGGTCGACGTAGCCATAACTGAAAGGAACGAATTGAAGGATCTTCTCGCTCCTGGGAGAAACTTCCAGGAACTCGAAGATCCGTGCCATTTTCCCCGATTTGATTTTCATTGCCAGTTCCAAGGAGAGAAAGATTGGGGAAAACTTTGCCCGGAATGCAAATTTCCAACGTTCGCTTCCAATCGATGTACTGTCCCTAATACATTCTTAACGACCGAATTCGCGAACTCGCGGACGAGTCATTTGTGGCTGAGAAAATTTACAATTTATCGTGAAGTGCATCTAAAGCCAGATCATTATGTAGTAACTTGGAACATCATTCTGCAATGTTCTTTCGTTCGATCAGGCAAATGATGTTCCTGATCTTTGTGGGAAGTCGTGCTTGAGAACAGATAAATTATGCGTACAGGTGTTGGCATACACGGCGACGTGTCCGAATTGAAGCAGTGCCTAGTCCTTTTACAACAGTAATTTATAGCAGATAAGGTTGAATCTTAGCCTTGCGCATTACCATCGGCGCATTGGCAATGGCCGACGTATCAAAAATATTACCATTGTTGTAAATAGAATAATAAATAATAATTAGTAATAAGTAAATAATTTAATTAAATAAAATATGTTAAATTTAGATTTTTAGTATTTAATTGTTCGTATTAAATATTTAATATATATATTTAATAAATATATATATATATATATATTTAATAGCTAAAAAATCTGTAAATATATTATTATTCAGGTACTGAAACAAAATTTTTAGTATTTGATTGTTCGTATTAAAAATTTAATATATATATACACATAATATATATAATAGATAAGGAAATATATATATTAATATATATATAATATATATAATAGATAAAACATATATGTATATAATATTACATATACATAATAGATAAAAAATATAATATATACATATAAAATGGGTAAAAATCTGTAATATCTGTAATATATTATTATATATCATATATATATATATATATAATATAATATATAATATATATAATATATTATTATATAATAAAATCTGTAAATATATTATTATAGAGGTATTGAAACAAAATTTAGATNATATATATTATAATTATATATATTATATATTATATATATTATAATTATATATATTATATATTATATATATTATAATTATATATATTATATATTATATATATATTATAATTATATATTACATATAATTATATATATAATAATATATATTATATATTATATATAATTACATATATAATTATATATATTATATACTATATATTATATATTATATATTATATATTATATATTATATATTATATATTATATATTATATATTATATATTGTATATTATATATTATATATTGTATATTATATATATATATATATATATATATATAAAGGAATAAAAAACAAACGGGTATAAAAGTATAGCGTGTCATGCGACACAGTATCATTAAAACGGAGCACGTTTTGAACACGTTTCTGAGTTTTATATATCCGATTGATATATCGTGATAAATAGAATGATCACGAAGGAGAGACGAGCACGTGTAACATACTGCATGCAAACATCCGTTGTGCTCAACTTGAGTTTCTCGTTAGATAGATTGAAACGTCGTAGGAAAATTATTTTTACACTGATATTTGAAAACCACTTGTTACAATGTTTAAACGAGAAAACGAAGAAAATACAAAGGCTTCCTTCTTTTTTAATCAACAAGCATAATGAGATTTAGAAAACTATATGTTGGAGGAAGATAACTAACTGAGTGTTTGTTTGTTCATATAAAAAAAAGAAACGAAGATCAATGTAAAAATAGAAATGTGTCTTTTATAGTCACGGCAATATCCAGACTTATGAAAGAATGAAAAAATTTATTAATGGATAATCTTTGAACTCGGAATGATATTTTGAATCGGACAATAGTAACATACAATGCAGGGAAGAAGCGTCGGCGCGTTCTGTCACGAAACTTTGTGAGGATAGCAGCAACCGTTTTCAATACCGTTGACAATTATATAGGAAAGTAATTTATATATGTTTTCGTCCATTAACGTTTTTCTAACATAATTGTCATACCAGTAGTAAAAAAAACGAAACTAATATAAAAACGAAACCGTGTTTCAAAATTATAACCTCAGTATAAGTAGTTAACCTCAAAATCATGACATTGATCTTATTTCTTCAATTGATCGCGAATACATCATTTTAAATTTACCTAATATCTAACAAAGATAATTTTTAATATCACGTATGCATGCTTTCATATAAATCAAGTTTATTTGAATCTCTGATTCTTTTATATTCTTTATATTCTCCAATGGTACTCTAACACACAACGCTGTACAATATACACCACTAAAAGTCAAATTAATGAACTGCTATAATTTGTAACTTAGATATTATTAATTTAATGTACATGATAACTGATGTATCAAATATTGCAGTGAATGAACAAGAGAAGATGCCTGGCCACCGTCAGCCTAATTCCCTAGAGGGACTTAGTTTGGGACGTGTGTGTCAACAACTCGACGGGACGTGCCGCAGGCTGCAGGTGCTTTCACAAGAATCATCCGCTGCACAAGTATTGGCATACGCGAAACAGACCATTAGACCTTATTACATAAATGCTTTGCCAGCACGTTTGAGGTCTCAAGTTATAGAAGAAACTTCAAAAATGTTATATGGACCTGCGTCCGATGGATCAACTTTAATTTCTGGCCCAGCTCCTTTATACTTATTGGCCCTTCTTCTTGGGCACGACATAAAGCAGTTGAAAGTGAATCTATGTTGTTACTATGGATGCAGCCATCAGACATCGTTATTGAAGCTACTTGCATCTGAAGGAATTGGACTTGAATCTTTGGAGTTGGCTCGTTCTGCTTTGCTAAGATTGGACTGTAAATTATTAAGATGTGCTCTCTTAAATATGAAAAATTTGATGAGTTTAACTTTACGCAATATAGCCAGTGATGCAGTGCTCCAAGTGGTGGGAAAAGCTTGTCCAAAACTTGTGCACTTGGACGTTGCTTGTTCAAGGCAAGTAACAGATGTAGGATTGAAGCAATTACTGTTACAAGTAGAACTTAGGGATAAAATGCCTCATACTGCGATGCAAGAGCCTACCAGTTGGTCCCGTTTGAAAACACTGCTTTCAAAATTGAAGATGAGAAATTCTAAATCAGAGAAAAAGGAAAAGCAAGGCGTACTATTGGAATACTATGAAAGCAGAAACTTTCTCTGTGATACGCTCAGAGTACTTAACGTTGCAAACACTGGCGTGACCAGTGCAGGAGTACTTTTAGCTTTAGTTCATGTACCACGATTGGAATCTCTAGCTGAATATAGTCATATGGGAAGAGTAGTGGAAATTATGAACAAAGGACTCATTGGATTTAAAACACCATTTAGCCTGACCCAGGCAAGAAGTTGCAGAACAACGCCAGCTCGTTTAGAACTTTTGGCACAGGCATGCCCAAAAGTAGAGAAACTGTATATTTCGGAGCCTCATCATCCTCCAGAAGCTTTGAGGTTATTCCCCTATGTTACTTCCCTGAGTGTGCATAGTATACCGCCTCAAAGAGAATGGTTGGATGGTTTTTACGATTATCTCCGTACTAACGGGCATAATTTACGCGAACTTAATCTCAGAATAACTCAGAATGAAAATCCTATCCAAGTCGATTTAAAAGAAGTTTTATTAAATTGTTCTAATCTTAGAACATTTACTAATGACGGGTCAAACATAATTTGGACAGAAGGTACTGATCCCCCTCCATTGAAATATTTGAAAAGAATTCAATTGGGCCGTATAGTGAGTGCTGTTGCTATTACTAAACTCCTTTCATTAGCACCAGAATTAACAGCGCTACATGTTCATAGCTGTTTCGACCTCACTAACGAACACTTGGAGAAGTTATTAAGCGTATCAAACAAACATAGAAATCCAAGAAAGTCTGATAAATGTGAAAATAGTTTAGTACAAAACTTGACATGTTTCTACATATACGAGGCCAGTAAAGTATCTGCAACTACAGTGTTGAATATGTTTAAGAACTGTAAAAGACTTAGAAAAATCGGAAATTTGGCAAACTGGGGTTTGGACTGCGAAGGTGTAAGAATGTTAAGGACGACATTAACACGCGCAAATTTAGACGTGGATCTATGTCCAGGAGCTCATTGGTTCTGTGGTAATTGCATTCAGTAAACAAGTCTTCTCGAGCTTGCTAATAAAAACAGCTGTTTAAAAACCCTGCCCACGATACTACAATTGGCTGCTGCTGTTTCAATCTGTTATACTTTCATAGACTGTAAAATTGTCAGTATTAAAATAAAAATAATCTTAATAAACATAAGACAATTAATATTTGGATAAAAGCAAAGCTATTACGTTTATTATGTAAGTGAACGAATATAAAACACAACTGGTAATTGGTCGTCTTTGCGTCTTGCACTAAATATATTTTCACTTTGTTTTAATGAATTCAGATTCGACTTCCTTGTATGGAATCCCTATATACGTTTTTGTTAAGATTATAAATGCTAAAATAATATTCAATAATAACGTAACATCAAATAAAATTAATAATAATAACGAGCATTAAAATAAAAAAAAAAAAAGCTATATACTATCTCATGCTATAGCAACTCACTTTACAGTAATAACATTAACAAATAAATCAAAATATACAACACGAAACACACGATTTTGTATATTATAAAATACAACTCAAGTATAAAAAAGAAATTCCGTTAAAGAAAATAATGCCAGTAAATAAGCGATATGATAAAACATAAAACTAAAAAATATATATATATATATATATATATATCCATTTGTATTAGGTATAAGTTGTAATTATTACTTTCGAGTTGTATAAGTAATAAGTAACTTAAAAATTTTGAAACACAGACTCATTTCTTATATTATAACATTTATAACGAATGATTCGATATAGTTCCGACTTGGTTCGCTGCAATAAATAATTTTTTGAAAAAGCATTTCAATTATTTACTTACCTCTGCTAAACCATGCGACTGTAGCAAGAGATTAATAAGTTTAGTATCCGTTTGAAAAATTTTGTAGGTCATATGCAATTTCTTCGCGGGTGGTTCTTCCGGAGGAGTTGCCAACGCTGAGCATCTAAAAAATAATAAACGAACAGCAATGATTATATGCACATTGCTGCGTATAAAAGAGTCTGTTATATATAGAAAGAAGAAATTTTCCACTTACTTGAAACGCAAAATAGACTTGCTCCCACTTGGTCCACTTAATAGCCATTCGTTGTGTTGCGGACTCGTGTCCTTCGTTGTGCTGCAAAATATATTTCACAAGCTATTGCGTACGTGCATATTTTAATAAACGTACTCCGTCTGCGCGGGAGAATTGAAATGCTTGAAACGACTCGGTAAAAAAAAAAAAATTTTACTCTTGCGACGTAGCGCCATCGAACTTATCAGACGTCGGTAAAAAAGAAACCGTACACGATCTGTTTCAAACGTGTTCTAAATTCTTTTGGTATTTCTTTTTCTTTTTTTTTTAATCATTATTTAATTTTGAAATAAAATACATCAAATAGCAGTTAAAAAAAAAAAGTGTTTAATCAAGAGACACAATTATTACCCATATTTCGGAAATTTTCCAATCTTTTCTCACCTTTCCGTCGTTTCCAATTTGTGCGGCTTATGTACAAGAGGTTCCAGGGTCTCCTCGCTGCTGTTTGACAGCTGAGACATACCAGAAAGACTGGAAGACGACATCAGTTCCTTCGGTCGTTTACTTTCCAGCTTTCCGGTGGTGTTGGTCTTCATCTGAGACAGCATAATTTATCTGTAACATTGCAACAACGATCCGTTTCATTTTCAATCGTCGAAACTGAACAGGGAAACTTTCTCGACGGCGCGCCACGGTTGATAATGTCAATCTCGCTAACGACATGTAAAAAGAAAAAACGTAGCCGGTCCGGCGTTAATGAGAGAGCGTAGCATTAGCGTTCCCATAGTTTGCGAGAGTTCTCATTGTTTCGTTTGACAGGATTCGACGGAACGTGTTATCGTACGTATCGACAGAAACGTCGATAACTTGTAGCTGGAACGAGAGTGCAATGAAACAAACTTTTTTTACGGTCTAGCGTCAGCTCTTAAATTTAACCCATTCGCGCGGCAATCATTATGTATATTTCGTGGACAAAATGCACTTGGATAATGCAGTGTAGAAATGATTAAAAAAAAAACACTGAAAAATTGACTAGATATGGTAGGAAAGAGAAGATAAATTTCCAAAGAAAACTTCTTTAGTAAACAAAAGATTGTATATACATGTATCATACAAATAGTTTATTTAATGTATATACAATAGTATAGTTATACTAATAATAATATATACAGTTGTGCAGTAGTATATACAATAATATAGTATTTTATGTATATACAATAGTATATATAATATAGTATTTAATATAATATAATATAGTTTAATATAATATAGTATAGTATTTAATGGGTATTTAATACTATACTATATTATATTAAACTATATTATATTTATTAAATATAATATATTATATTAAACTATATTATATTATAGTATTTGAAGGTTTAATATGATATAGTATTTAATGGGTATTTAGTATAGTAATGGGTATTTAATATAGTATTTAAAGGTTTAATATAATATAGTATTTAATGTATATACAATAGTTTATTTCAGTGTGATACTTTTTGAAACATTCTGGAATGTGTGAAGCTACCAAACAAAGTTCACATTCCCNATAGTATATACAATAATATAGTATTTTATGTATATACAATAGTATAGCTATACAATAATATATACAGTTGTACAATAGTATATACAATAATATAGTATTTTATGTATATACAATAGTATGTATAATATAGTATTTAATGTAATATAATATATAGTTTAATATAATATAGTATTTAATGGGTATTTAATATAGTATTTAAAGGTTTAATATAATATAGTATTTAATGTATATACAATAGTTTATTTCAGTGTGATATTTTTTGAAACATTCTGGAATGTGTGAAGCTACCGAACAAAGTTCACATCCCCAAGTAGTTTCACTCCTCTTTTTGTATTTCTTCTTTTTGTAATTTTCGCTTCCCAATAATCATCCGTCGTAAATATTAGATTGAACAAATCTATGACGGTGGGATTATCTCCTAATTTTTCCAAAGATAAAGCGTTTGTACCTGCTGTTTCCGCAAAGATGAAACTTTTTCGATTATTATCTTTGGGAAGCCAGTTCCAATCCATTAGCGTTGTTTTCACTTTCATTCGTTTTTATTGCAACCTCGTTATCAGAATCTTCGGAAGATGTACTCCTAAAACGATTTTTCTGTCTTTGAAAAAAAAAAAAGATCTGTTCGTCGCTACGCTTTACAAAATTATTTCGTAATGAATCGAAACGGTGAAAAATATATTCGTAATTAATATAGAAAAATATATTATCCTCACTACTTGACTTGCACGCGTTGATACGTATTATTGCCAGAAAAATACACCACGAGTCTCACTCGTTATCCTGTTCGCGAATGAGTTAACAAGGATGAATAAAACGCAGCCTCTATATGAATTTTATATGTGAATTTTACTATATGAATTTTCTCGAAGGTTTACCAGAAGCTTAACAAGTTTATCGGAAGGAATGAAATCTCTTGCAAGAACACGTGCCTTATTATCCATCCGTCAGTAAAGTTTCATGCTCATTAGCTATAGACAGGCGATCGATTTTTCAGGGTTGCGTTATCGCGCACTTTGCTCTTCTGCCTGCTGGAATGTTAATGGGCAACAAATATATAACCGCCTTGACTCATGGCCAGACTTACTTTGTAAGTTTATGTGGGTAATCGGATCAAGGTACGCCACGAAGGAAATTAAAGACTCGAGCGTCATCCGATTCGAGACAACGTGACCATTTCGCGCAAGTCGAGCTTACAAATTTACTAAGCTATTCGCGTGATTACAGCCAAGAAATATGTAACAGAAATGTTGTGTTTGAACGCCATCCCGATCGAACCGATCGAGCTTCCCTTTCGCTCGATATTTGAATAATTCTCGCCTCTTTGCTTCAACCTCTGTACAATGATATGTAAGACGAGCGTTCAAAGTCACTTTATTATGCGATCGCAACCTTGGCGAAGTTTGAGAGTCGTTGAACTCACGTTTCGAGAAACCGGTTGTAATCGTGGAAGTGTGATCTTCTTACGAGATGAAAAGGTGAGAGATTTATCGTTGAAATTTCATATTAATTTATCCCCTTTAGCTTTGTTCTTCTTCTTAGTCAAAATTCAGTTACTCTCCTCATCGTGTATCTCAGATCTATGTGAATCTACGTAGCAAGATTTCGTCATTCCTTTAGTTAGAGACACGCGCGTAAATCCTCATTGGAAAAAAAAGCTGAATTTATGCCCCTTGCTCGTTAACCGGAATGAGAAGCAGGTGACAGAGTCGGTGAACGATCGGTTGCATGAGTCACTATCATGATTTTTGTCGTCGGCGTGGATAACGCGTAATAGCAACGAACGAAGTTGTGTCGGTTTCCAAGTTCGTTCACCTAATCTCGACAAGATTACGCTTTCTACGCTAATTCGTACACTTCAGTCGAATTGAAAGGAATCGAAACGTCAAACATAGTGTCCGAATATTATTTGCGAGGCAATGGCAATTTTTCAATTATTCATTGGCAAAAAATTCTCGAAAGAAACTACAAGATACAACTGTACTGAAGGAAGAACTCGATGAGCGGTGGACAGAGTAGGAAATGTGTCGTTCAACGAGGACAAAACAAAATCGGTGGTTTCCTGGGTTCTTTGACAGATGTCAAAATTTTCAGTCATTCCGCGCGACGTCTTAACGCGACAGCCCCGCCGTGACGAGGAGAATTGCCAACAAATAGGGCCGAAAAATCGATTAGTGGGAGTAGCAGAGAAATTATTCACGACCGCTTATCAAACGAGAGACAATGTGAGACGACATACGCGCGCGCGTACCAATGCCAGAAATGGAAACGCAACGAGAATGGACGAGCTTGCAATTACTCCAGAGCCAAATAGAAAGCGCGCCAGGATCGGTAACAAGTGCGACGCGCAGACATCCTCTTGCTTCCCGGTCGCAAGGATCGAGTCATTACCAGTCGAGATCATCTTCGAAATATTCTCCTATCTCTCCTGCAACGATCTTTACGCTGTCAGCCATGTGTCCACGCTCTTCAATCGGCTCGCTTACGACCCGTTTCTATGGCGAACTTACGAGGTACGGAGGAATCGACCACTCTCGATTCATCCTCAACCCATTCGCGATCACAGGATAACGAGTGAGACTCGTGGTGTATTTTACTGGCAATAATATGCCAGGATATCAACGTGTGCAAGTCAAATAGTGGGGATAATAAAAACAAATATTAAGAAATTTCATAAATAGCTATGACAAATAGTTTTTTTTTTGCAACATATTAAAGAAAATTTTTTTTATGCGGTGGAGAGGGACCGCAGAAAAAAAATTCACTTAGAAAATATGTCAAAGATCTACGAAATAGCGAGAAAATGCTTTCCAAACAAAATAAATAATTAAATTACACATGGAAACATTTGAAAAAAATTTAATTTCTCATTTTAGAGATTGGGTAAATTTTCACACAATTAAACACACTACTCGTCGTAATCCAAAACGCGCATCTTCTTGCGACGAACTCTTTCAAAACCGCTTTCGTCGCTTAAACATATTATAGTTGCTTTATTTTTTGTTACCATGAAGTCGGTGATCGTTTGATCAGCTGCTTGTAAACGTCACGATAGCCAGATTCATCGACATGATCGAAGCTCTTTTTGGAATTTCAAAACGTCTTTCGGAGATGCTATCAATTTTAAGAAAATGCTTTTCCAATTTGTTGCAAAGCTGGATCTCTGTATATATTTTATCTACTGTCATAGAATCCGGTTCTTCTTGTTCGTCTTCAAAATCTATCAAGTTATCGATAATGTCACTATCATTGACGGTTTCGTCCTTAATCATTTCGATAAGCTGATTTTCGCTGAAAGTGTCAAAGCCTTCTCCGCACACATGTTATTGTGTGCTAGCGCAATGATTTCTGATGATAACGTGGACGTGTTTTCGGTTACATTCCTATGAAGCATGACAATTTCGATAAGCTGATTTTCGCTGAAAGTGTCAAAGCCTTCTCCGCACACATGTTATTGTGTGCTAGCGCAATGATTTCTGATGATAACGTGGACGTGTTTTCGGTTACATTCCTATGAAGCATGACATATTCAGGCCAGCACGAATTTAAAGTGTGTTTGCAAAATTGCTGCAGCAGCGTGGTTTATGCCAGTCTAAAATCGAAAATTTTTTCCAAATTTCAGTCAGGCTTGTTCCATTGTTTTCTAGTCTTTTCAAAATGTAGCTGAAAGTTAATTTCACATAGTGTTTCTTAAAAGTTGCGATTAGGCCCTAGGTCCAATGGTTAGCAAAAGCTAGTCGCACAAAAACAGGTTTGACTGTATTTTTCTATATTAATTACGAAATAGTTTCCACCGTTTCAATTGATTACGAAGTAATTTTGTAAAGCGTAGCGACGAACAGATNGCATGGGAAACATTGTTCCTTTGTGTAAAATTACCGGTCGACAATGTGTTAAATCGCATCGACCCGCTCCAATAAGCAATAACAGACCGTTTTGGAGAAAACTACCTGGCACACGATATCGTCGTTAAATCCTACCATAAATATACATAGTACATTGCGTATGCATAGCGTCGTGGGTTCGTAGAATGCTTCGTGTATACTTTGGAAATTTATGAGGATATGAAAAGACCGATATATTCAGAGGTCTTTACCTGGGGTAGGGAGGGAGAAGGAGCGGGGGAGGAGGAGAGAACGCCAGGTTTCCCTTACGAATTTAAGGTAAAGATGAACGAGGAGGTCCCCAGCTACCTCGGGGCAATTTACCTTTGTCGCTGCGAGATCTTGTTGCAGAAAAGCTGCAGTGCCATATACGTACAAAGCACCGGAAATTTTCCATCCGCTTTTGTTTACAAGTGAATTTTGTTGTGAAAAGCTGTGTACGTAGGTAGCGCACAATATAATACATTTCTTTCGATTTGAGAATAGTTACGATCTGCAATATGTACAAACATGCTCGCAAAAATTAAAGGATATTATACTTCGGTACTTTCAGCCTAATGCATTTTCACCAATGAAATAAAAAGTCGACAATCAATCAATCAAGCAAAAATCAAATGCAAAATCATATCGATATCCCCTAATTTTTGTGAACAGTGTGTGTGTATATATGAAAAACAAATTAATACTATCGTCCTTAGCAATATATTTCTTAGCGTTGTTGTTTCTTTTTTTTTCTTTTTTTTTTTTTAAACCAGAGATAAAAGACGTTATTATACGTTTACACTGCTGTTTTTGTAACGACAACAGTTACTTTTCATAGTGAATTTCTTAATTTCTTCTTTTTGTTCAGGTAAGTAAATAAATTTGTCATATTACGTACATTATTTCTAGATTTACTTTGTACATTACGTATCAAACCTAAGTCTTCTTCTACGTGTTTGTCGGGCATCTTACAGTCGTTATAGTGCCAGACAAAAATTTGTTTACAATTGAAATTCTCAAATTTCTTTTTCTTCGTTTTTACATATAAAATTTTATGTATAAAAGAAATGTCTGAAGTTAAAGAGAAGAAAGAAAGCGACGAATTATTGTATACAGTTTGGTCACTCGTTATGGTCCGCGAATCAGTTAACCTCTTACGCTGGAATGACGTGCCACGCACGTCGAAAATTTTTTGTCCCAAAATTGCCTCGTGTTTCCTCACTTTTTAGTATATTTAGATATAACCAAGGCAAAACAATAATAATAAATTTATTATTTCTCCTTGGTGATAATTTCTATTCAGTGATATCATACCGGCGAATTCAAAAAGAAAGCGACGAATTATTGTACACTTGTTTGGTCACTCGTTATGGTCCGCGAATCAGTTAACCTCTTACGCTGGAATGACGTGCCACGCACGTCGAGAATTTTTTGTCCCAAAATTGCTTCGTATTTCCTCACTTTTTAGTATATTTAGATATAACTAAGACAAGACAATAATAATAAATTTATTATTTCTTCTTGGTAATAATTTCTATTCAGTGATAGAATATCGTACCGGCGAATTCAAAAAGAAAGCGACGAATTATTGTACACGGTTTGGTCACTCGTTATGGTCCGTCAACCAGTTGCCAGCGCAAGGGATTAATCGGTTACAGACGTTCAATTATATACCGGTAAATGTCTTGTCACGTAAAAAATACAAAAGAAGACGATAGAACACGAGTGACGCTTCGTTAATGCCGAGTTTCACGATTCCGAATTGTGGTCTTTCTGTTCTGATTACGATTTTCTCTTTTAACTTTTTGCACGCTAGCACGTACAGATAGAAATCTTGTTAGTCTGTACACCATCGTCTTAATCATATTTCTTGCGCTGCTAATGCAACGCGATAGGAACGGCACGCGCACTTCGAATTTAAAGTAACGCTCGTACGTTATCGAAAGCAAATCTCGTTCGTTTGGCTCAATGCGTCACTGTCTTGCAAGGTACATTTTTCTTCGAAAATCGAAATTCGATTATCATTATTTATCTCTATTACATATCTAACTTTATCCTCTGCTCCTTCGAAAAAGNTTTTTTTTTCTTTTCCTTTTTTTTTTTTTTTTTTTTTATAGAAAACTGGATATGATAAACATGTTTATTTTCATCGTTGAAGTGGCCATTTTAATTCGTGTTGTTTCAATGTCGGAATAGTTGCACATTCTTTGTTTCAAAGAAGTTCAATTACTTGAAGTTACATTTGTTTACAGAGGTAAACAAACTATCATAGTTTACCTAATACAGTCGTTTAGTATGTGCTGAAGCTCGAGTCAGATGTCTTATTTACGAAAACTATTAGAAGAAATCCATGTACCGGAACAAAAATAGACCGTGTAAAAATAAACTTATACTTTCCGACGGGGAATGGAAAGAAGCGTGGCTCGGTGGTTTGAAATTTCAAGTGGCCGTTACGTATCGTAAGAAATTATATTCCGCGAGTCTCAAAGTGCCTCAAGATGGCCAAAAGTCAAAAAAATTCATTGAAAAATAACACTCGTTCCTTATTCTGATATCCCGATTTTTTAATTTACTACAGTCGACCGGCCTGGTGATACGTTACCGCACGAAACGAAGGAGGAAGACTCGTGTCAAAACAAGCGGGACCGGACGAAAACAAAAAATATAAAACCGATCAATGGTCCATAAACTCAGCTGAGAGGGAAAAGGATGCTTGTCAGCCTGGCAGACGACGTGCTGGCCGCGTGCTCGACAAACACTATGAGATAAGTGTACTGAAAAATATCATATGACAGTACTCACTAGCATTCGCAAGGACGGCTATTTTTCGATGAACTTCTGTATGAATAACACATTACTATCAACGATTCACTTCAAATTACATCGAGATAAAGAGAAAACTTCGACAAACCGCAGCCATACCGTATGGCAGCACGACGAAGACTGCCTCTATCAACCGAAACACGAACTAATGTAAGTACATCCTCGAACAAAAGTTTATACCTCGTTGGGGTAAAAGCATAGCCCCCACCTTTCGACGTACCTGTACTTGTGCGCTATTGTTAAAATTTTGATAAATGTAATCGTGGTAACGAATTTCTCGACATGTATTAATTAGTGCCAGTCACTTATTTTATAGTAATGAAAATAAAATTACTACAAATTTTATACATGTAACAAGTACATTATTTATTTTAGAAAATTTAATTGTGCGTCTATGTGGTCAGTCTTTTACACTATTTTATGAGAAATTATAAATGTTTTATCGTATCTTCTGAGAAATCATTTCGTTCTTTTAGCGTATTTGTCTTCTAATTCATGCAATTTAGAATCAAGTTCTATCATGGAATACGTCTGAAATTTTTTTTTTTTTTTTTTAATAAATAGTTTTGGTAAATAAAATTATACGACTTAGAAAATGCACACCACTTACCCTTTTTCTGACTGGTTTAAATGTTCCTTTAAGGCTGTTCATTTCTTCCGTTTTCTGCAATCAAATTTGAAGAATTAATGGCATTAATTTTTTTGTAAAATTTAATATTATTTCATTAAAGTTTTACCCAAACTTCCTTGTATTCGGGAGATATGCCTTCTAAATATAATATTCGATTTTCGATATTTTTAAGCCTTTCATATACATCTTTGGGAACAGGCCGATTCATTCCAAGAATTTTTTCAGTGGTTGATATTCTTTCATTTAATACGGATGAATAATTATTGTTTGTTTGGATTGTTTCTGACGTCGTAGTTTTATATAAAGTACGTTGATCGACTGTTTGAGGTCCCCATGCATTGAGTACTCTATGCACTAAAAAAAAATTTATGTTTTATTAATTTTATTATTTTATTATTAGCATAAATATCATTAATTTAATTTACCTTTAACGTGACTTTTAGAATCTTTTCTCCTAACAAGAATAGCATCTACTCTTGCACATGAATTTTCATTCTCGTCGCTCTGATCTCTAAAATATAATCAAATTTAAATACTATAAAACATTTAATATTATTCCTTTGCGAATGTTTCATTAATCTACCTGTGACTACAAAATTCTTGTACATTAACGATATTTACTTGTTGACGTTTTCTTTCAATAAAAGACAATATTCTGTGATTCAATTCATCCGGTGTAGCGCGAATTTGAACAAGATTGGGATCAATTATTACTTTAGATTCCTCTTCTTTACATTAACGATATTTACTTGTTGACGTTTTCTTTCAATAAAAGACAATATTCTGTGATTCAATTCATCCGGTGTAGCGCGAATTTGAACAAGATTGGGATCAATTATTACTTTAGATTCCTCTTCTTTTTCTGTTTTTTCATCATCATACACAGTTATTGTTTCATTTACAATTGCACTATTTTCTGATTCTTCTATATCTATTGTATCTTGAATCCAAAGAAATAGCGTTCAATAAGTACTTTTGTTTCTTCTTTTTCTGTTTTTTCATCATCATACACAGTTATTGTTTCATTTACAATTGCACTATTTTCTGATTCTTCTATATCTATTGTATCTTGAATCCAAAGAAATAGCGTTCAATAAGTACTTTTGTTATACACAAGGGTGTTATATAAGTTTAATAAAGTATATAAAGAAAAAAAGACAGAATTACAAAATGGGTTAATGATTGTAAAATTACACAATTATGATTAATAATTTATTAGCATTCTTATATATTTACTATAAAATTCATTTTAAAATTTTCAACAATTTCATAATGTATATCAACTTAAACATAATAAATATTAACTTCATACAGCTGAAGAAATGCATTTAAAATTTCGTAAAATTATGTAATTTTACTCGATGATTTCTTTGTACTACAATTTTTTGTCCTTCTCTAAAATTAATATTTCTCATAACAATATAAAAATATTATTTACTATTTGACCAGGTACACTCCTTATTTTCCTTCCATTGACTTTCTTGTGTATCATATATTTCTTTCTTCCAAATTGGAACTGATGCTTTCAACGAATTGATAGCATATTCAACAGCTTTCAATGATTCTTCTCTATGAGGAGAGGAAATAGCAATTACTACACTTGCTTCGGATACTGGTACCTCTCCTAAGCGATGATATATAGCAATATGATGAACATTCCATTGAGAACGGATTTTTGAACATATATTATTCATTT
>NIPQ01091965.1:0-41746 GCA_002806875.1 Lepidotrigona ventralis hoosana
AGGTATTGGTTTCTATTCGCGAGATTTCCCGAATCGACTAAACCTAAACTGTGAATTACTATTCATCTTGAACAAGTAAAATTAGAGTTAAAAAAAAAAAGTCAAAGTTAATCATGGTTAATCGTAAGTATTGGTTTTTATTGACGAGATTTCCCGCCAAGATTCCTCGATTGTGCAAACAGCACAGACTTGTTTGGGTAGCGAGCACGAGGTCGCAAGGAGGCATTAAAGAATCTCATCACGCCGCTAACGCTAAAACCCTATCTCGCCAGAGAGGGTAAAGAGTGCGACGCGTTTCTGTTACATAAGACGGAGTATAAATGTAATTCCAGCTCCCCTTGGGAAATTCAAGACTGCGACGAAGCACGCGTGGAAATTGGAGCAGCCAATGGCGTAGACCTCACCATCTTCGTCACTCTGACTAATCATACTCTTTGATTCCACCGGTTCCTCCACTTTCCACTAAAATCAGCTTTCCTGTTTCTTTGTCGCAGTTATCGTTCGCGTGCATTCGAAGATGGAAAATTCCAGGAGTTGACGTTGGCGTTCAACGCGCGGCGCGGGTCACCGGTGATCGATGGAAGACTTTTCGTTTTTCGGGTCCAACGCTAAGTCCAGTCGATCCTGTCAGTCGGCCAACTTCATGAATTTAAAAGTACATGTGTTGCGTTTGTTCTTCAACTTCTGTACATTATTTATTTTATCGACTTTCCTCGTTCGCGACCATCGATCAGTCGATCAACTTCATGAATTTAGAAGTACAGAAACGCGTGTTGTGTTTCTTCGTCAACCTCTGTATATTCTATATATAGTGTTTTACACGCATGTGGGCGTTGATAGAGGACTTTTCGTTTCACGTGGCTCATTCGCGACTATCGATCAACTTCGATTAAATTTGTGAAGTATGCAAATGTGTGTTGCAAGCTCTATATTTAGTATTTTACTATCTGTAACCTTTTTAAGAGCTAGATTTACTTACTTGACTGACATATGTACGTTTAGCTACCGTGGCAAATTTTGTATATATCATTTCTTGTTAACGTTATGATTAAGTTATGCAAAAAATATTCCTTATCAAATTTTCAAAATTGTCAATTGCTTTTTGGAACTATTTTGCAGAAAAATTGATTAAATATATCTACAACTTGCAACTGCACTTCACAATGTTATTGGGACACTAATTGTAAGTAAAAATAAAAATGAATCAATGAATATTTCCATGTTACAGATAAACAAACCAATATTGCACAAATTAAGAAAATCGTTTAAACTAGCTTCAATTATAGAAAATACTTCTGCTCACTATACTATACATTATAGATACTTTAATCAAACTCGTCGATATGACAAATTTCATATTTCCTTCTTTCATAATTGCTGAGAACGTACTTTAATTAATATCGATTTCTCTGTTCAGACAAGAACATAATTGTTTAAATTACATTTTACACTTCTATAATAATATAATCATATAACATATTATGTAAATTATATTTACTTTAACTATCGACAACGATTTACAATATAATAATTATAAATTACCATGAAAATTTATACGCTTTTTTATAATTGATGTGTACCGAAGATTGTTGATTGTTCAGAAATTTTCTGGCAAAAACTTTCTCGACTTTCACGTTAAGAGGTGAGGACGACCGCTTTGCGAAGGCAAGGTCCCTGACAGCCTTCCCTCAAACCCGGCCACAGGACTGTCTTAATTCTAGTACCGTTCGGGTCTGGAGAGGCGTGGTGTCTCAGGTGAATATCTCGCCTGAATTCCAATGCTTGGGCCACATCGAGGACCAAGGGTGTGACACGCGCCAAACAGGCCCAGGCCAAACTGGAACAAGCATCGGCGTAGCTCTTCACCTCGGCACATCCCCGCAGACACGGAAAGTCGTACAGCGTTCTTTCCAGCTGGTTCACCACCTGTTCCGCGACCTCGCGGGAACCGGTCCGCGCGCCGGAAGTCGCCAACTGCCGCTTCACGCATTCTTCCAGCTCCGGCGTCGCCTGCACCGTGGCCGCGGTACCGTTCAGAATTTTCACCGCTTGCAGATACCTCGACGCCTGGATCATGCCAGCCAGCCGCCAGGAGAGCTGCGAACCAGTGCACAGAATACAATAAGATGCACAGAAGAACGAGGCATTGATCGGAATACTTTTTGTTACGCATGTTGTGTGAAAGAACGTTCTTGGAATTTCATTCTGTTACTCGAGATCTACGCAAGTTTTCGAGTTTTGAGAATTCGAGATTTCTAACTATCTTCGTTTCGTGTATTCGAGTATTTCTCTCTCGGATGAGAAAAAAATGTAAAATCGACTCGAAGGAAGTAAATAAGATTCACGTGTGTCTCGAATTCGATGAGCGAGATGCCACGCGGACGTGGTTTTTGTTTTTCTGCATATATAACGAATCGATGGTAACGTAAGATATCCAATCTAAGGAGATTGCAATGGAAAAGATGATATCTTGTTACACTATCATCAACGACATACTCTAAAAGACTTTCCAGTTCGAGACGAAGAAAAAAAAAAATAAATTAGATTCATAAAAAGTTGAAGCTGTGAGTGTTTTTAGACAAGAAAGTGGATCAAATATTTTTGCTATGTTCTTTATCTGTTTAAGCGTGATCAATAAAAATTTACATAAAAGTGTTATCTCCAACTCTTAGAACAAGAAACTCCTCTTATGAAATAAAATCAGCGCTTCGAGTTTCGAGAGTTTCTAAATCTTGGAAAGTATCAGAATTCCGAGAATTTAAAAATTAGCGTTTCGAACCTGTCTCTGGTTGTACTATCGTGATTTGATCAAATTTGAAAGTAATTTAAATATTTCTAAAAATTGCAAATATAAGTACCAAAGATAATTCCAGTGAAAATTTGAGACTTATTAATATAATCGGTTTAGGCAAATGTTATTGTGATTTCTACCGAACATAGTACTAGTAAGTAAGTAAGAGTGAAATTTCAAAATGTTTCGTGTAATACGTATAATATATTTACAAGTAGATTGTAGATTTTTATGCAAATTCATATTTTTGACAATACAACAGTACGTTTATTAGTTAAAGATTTATTGTATTTTAGAAGCGCTATACTTTGATTATTTTATATATTTTTTCGTACCATGTTTATGAAGAATTTTAAAATCTTTTATAAATCCATTCGTAAATAAATAAATAAATGTTCAAATACTTTTGTGAATATTAAAACGACGATGACTATTTGAAAATTTCAGAATAAAAAAAATTGACGAAATGGTTGATAACACATATTTCCTTACAATTCTCATTGTAACATTCTTAATCACAATTCATTAATATCATTCATTCCTTGCGAGAATCATCCGTTGTGTTGTCACAAACGTAAATCGTAAATCAATAAACCGATGAAAGTAATATTCCATTTACAAAAATAAAAGTAAAGCAATTCTTCATTACACACTCTCTTCTCCTTAATCCCTCGTAAAGAGACAGAACAAACTTTCTTTCGATTTTTGGGTCAACGAGTCATGGCAAGCATCGCAAGTTTACGAGCCGGCGAAAAGATCTCCATTTTCCGAGCGAGATTCTTCCTCCTTTTTCTTTTCTTTTTTTTTTTTTTTTTGCAAGNCTTCTATCGTTCTCCTAATGTGGAGATATATCTTAATCTTGCTCAATATAAGTTTTACATTGATTTAAAAATTTTTATGTCCAAGGTTATTTGAAGGTGATGTTATAAACGTGTCTGAATGTATTTTCTCATGAGCCACCTGATGGAATAGAAAAAAATACACGACTACATTTTTTCTAGATAAAAAAAAATGCTAATGACTTGAAGGAAACATTAAAAAATGATATTTTAAAAAAAGATAATTTTTCTATCAGTTTAAGTTACATCAGGAATGATTTTCGTATTTCAGATATTCAGGTAACCTGGTTTTAGTGAAACATCTTGTATATGACTTTAGTTGTCCAAATATTAATATAAATAAATAAAAATGTCTATTAAAGTAATAAAAACCTATGATTATTATATCGTAAGATTCATAGAATAGTAGTTTTAATAGTTTCCATATAAATAATGTTTCTTACACACCGATAACCATTGGATTTATAAAAAATAAAATTTATAAAATAAAACTTGCTTGCAGATACTTGAAATTCTTGTCTGAAATAATCTTATTTTTAATATGTTCTTAATACTATAACGACTGATTAAATTACTATAGCATTTTTCGATGATTTGTGACTGGTACTGTAACATCGTGTAATTTTCAGTATTTACTTATAGCGATTGGTAAATGGTAATTTGCTTGCAATATTTATTATAATATTATTATAGTTATTACAGTGTCACGTAACTTTTAGTAATCGATTTTAATTATTGAAGGAACAAGTTCTTGTTAATGAAAGCCAGTTTCGAAAGTAAGTCGTTATAGTATCAGTTATAAGATTCAATTTTAATTCAAAATCCTTATATTTCAATCTTATTTTTATCTTTTAGTAAACGAAAAGTATAGATTTAGAAAAAGAACTCTTAATGTAGAATAAAAACGAGACCAATCACACGTACCAATAAGACTTGTTGCATGCCTGTATTATTCGAACGGAAGATATTTATCACTTAAATATCTATCAAATTAATGACTAATCGTTAAAAAGCTATTACTAATGACTAATGAATTCATCGGTTTATCATACGTCGGTATTTCAGAGTTATTCAATGTTCAAAAGTTACTTGCGTTGAACGTAGAAATAATTATCTTATCTTTCACACTATCAAATGTTAGTGATCTCGAATATTAACGATCTCTAAAGAAAATAGTTGAACCTTCTCCAATTTTAGGGTGTTCCACATACGATAGATGAATTCATCATCCATTCGAGGGAAGGATACATTTTTAAAAAGCAAAGGTCACCATGAAATCTCGGCAAGCACTATAAGATGTCTCACTTGAAACATTCACTTTTTTGTAACGAACAGTTTGGAACACCGTATATTACGCCATTAGTTTTCGATAACAGAAGAATTCAATATATAATATCGACCAAAAAAAAAAAAAAAAAAAAAAATGAGGAAACGTGTGGGCGACGGTGATTTTTCAGTTGATTTTCCAGCCGGCAATTAGCCAGTTGATAACAAATTTACGGTGGTTCCTTCGTGGCGGCTAACTTTTCAAAGCGTTGCCACGCAGAGACGGGATTTCGTTGACGCGAGCCAATATTCCTGGAGGCTGCGGTTTTCGACACCTTTGTCGACGACAGACGCGCACAATCCCCAGGGAGGCCCACAGGGACGAGAAACGCCCTCGCAGCCTCGGGTTGTTGCCTCGCGAACGCGCTACTTTCCTCCCGAATAACGTAATTGCGAGACTCGTGTCGATCCTCTCGCGTCGCGACACGTGTTATTTCGACGGTTTAATTAGAAATTTTCTGCCAACCGGGAGATTCGTTCGCGGCAAAATTTGTGAATGTTCCCGTCGTTCCCGTTGATTCCCAACGATCTCCAACGGGGCTGAACAGCGTTCTCCAATTACGACGATATTTCGTGGAACAACGATGAATTTCGTGGACCGTGTTAGTTGACCTTGTTCGCGCGATTCCAAAAACGACGGGGCGGGAGGGGGGGAGGGAGGGAGAAGGGGGAGCACTGTCTCTCTTTTTGCTACGCGACGAGTTTTGCTCACGACTGTCGAGAACAGTCGGCGACAAAGGAATATTTTAACGAAATTCCCGCCGTGTCAATTTCCATCGCGACTCGTTTGAGTGAAAAACGTGGAAACGACTTCCCGCTGCGTTCACAGTCTCTCGCAATGTTATGCTGCGAGAGGAAAACTGACGGGAGAGAAAGAGAAATCGCGATGAATTACCTGTACAAAGGTGCAGTTCGACAAGAAGACTTTCTTCGCTGTGCATTTCAAAAGTCAAAAAGTATGCGAATATTTTTGGATATTGGTATCTTCGACAGAAATATAATTTTGTCTGCGATTTATTTATTTATAAGATGGTAAAGTGATTTTATTCCTTGCCAGATTTCATGGAATATCACAACAGGAAGGAATAAAATTTATTTAACAACAATAGTAGGTAAATATATCTAGTAATATTTTGTACAACAATAGTAAATATATCTATTAATAATTTTTAAATAATTGTAGAAATGATAATTCTTATAAATGTCGATAGTAAATAAAATAATAGTCATATGAAAATGATAAAAACATTAATTTGCGAAACTACATGCGGTTAATTACTCTAGTAATTTTGATTCATTGATAATGTCCTGAATAAACAATGTAAATCTAAAATCTATCGACTCCATAAGAAGATAGGAAGCTCCGATAATTAATTTTAATCATTCGACATTTATATATTATAAATGAAATCAAAGTGTATATAAACCAGAGTAGTTAATCACTTTAATAATTGATACAATTTTTTGAATAAACGATTTAAATACAAAACCTATTTGAAGGTAGAAAGTATTGTTTTTAATAATTGTTATTTTAATCACAATTAACATTAACGTATTACAAATCGATCAAAATATCCGTAATAACGTAAAAGTTTTCTTTTTTTTTTGTCAAAATTTTTGTATGAACGATTTAGATTTAAAATTTATTGATTTCCCAAGAAAGTAGAAAGTAGTGTTGACTGGCCATTTTAATCATTATTAACATTAATGTATTACGAATCAATCGAGATATCCTTATAAACCAGAGTATGGTTAATCACTCTAATAATCGGTAAAATTTTTATATAAACAATTTAAATCTAAAATCTGAGCCCAATGATAATAAGAAGATAATAAGATAGAAAGCAGTGCTTTCACAATTTAATTTACCATTAATTCACAGATTTCAATCGTTACGAACATTCATATAATGTACTACTATCCACGTACTTATGAACCGGAGTGTACGTTTCATTTCAACAAAACCGGTTCCTTTGTTCCTCGATAGAAATGCTAAACGACGGTGTGAAAAACCATTTTCCCAGGATATATATATATTTTTTTTCACATGGATTTTTTTTTTTTTTTCATCTAAATGACACGGTCCGGTAAGCGACAATAACGAGACACGTGAGACTACACACATATTCATAAATTCATGCTCGCCGTGATTGGATCCGATTCGCGATTCGCACCGAATTTTCGTTAAAGTTCGATGTTATTCAGTAGCTGTGTTTTATAGACGTGCGATCTCTGGCCTGCCTCGCAATTGCATTTTCGTCCTCGTGATTTTCCTGTTCGTCGATTACGCGTTTGTCCGCGAAATTACTCGACTCGAACAACCTATTCGCGTCGAGGGAATGCCCCGCGGAAAGAGACACAGGAAGAGAAACGAAATTGCTTTCGGGGAAAGAGCCGGATAAGTATTACAAGGTACAGTTCATTTTTCTTTCGGTCGGAGCCATCGACGAGTTTTTCAGGCGGACCAGATTTCCAGCGAGAAGGTATCATTTACGACGGGATAATTCTCGTCGATTTTGATGGACACGTGGAGGAAAAAGAACATGAAGGAGAATAAGGAGAGATTATTAATCTTGTACGTGAGAAAATCTAATGGAGTATTTTCATTTGAAGTTGTCAGAAAAGTGACTTCTTTTCTTTTCCAAGAGCAAAAATATGGAAGAAGAATGAAAAATTACTAATTCTGTACGTGAGAAAATCTAAAGGAGTATTTTCATTTGATTTTATTTGTCAAAAAATTGACTTCTTTTCTTTTTCACAGACCATTTAGAATTAAATTATCACAGAATTAAATGATAGAGTTTGCAGAATTAAATTAGAACTAGAACTAGTAAACTGTGTGTGTGTGTGTGTGTGTGTGTTTGTGTGTATATAACTACATACAATATAGTCTGTATTATATGTAATATAATATAGTATAGATTATATTATGTCTACATAGTATTATATAATATAGTATATATTACAGTATATATAATATAATATACACTATATTATGTATTATTTAGTACATTTTATGTTATATTTTAATGATGAAAAAAAACTTCAAGGATAGTGAAACTATTTTGTTGTTTATCTTCAAGTCGTTCAATTTCTAATCTACCAGTAAGAAAGTTTTTCTACGCTGACAAAAAGTTTATTGATCAAGTTTATGTCTTCAAATAGAAATATTCTTTTAAAGCGCCACTGTTCGAGCAAATTATCTTGTTGCAGGGAACTTGTAAAAGTCAATGTTGCGTAAACCGGGGAGCAGCGAAAAGGTCGTTATAAATTTTTTTTGGCGTCGTAAAATAATCGTTAGAAACGCGGGTGCATGTAGAATTGATTAGCGTCCCCATAACAGAGAGTCGTAAAGCCGCGGTAAAACTTTGGCGAATAAAGTTCTCTAAACGAAACTTTATGGCTGTACATTTCGTGCAATATGTACTACACATTGCAAGAATAATTTCAAGTGTTTCACAGCTATAAATAATCAAATATAACTCTATAAATATTGTATCTTGATGTCTTCTTCCAGACGTATTTTCTTTCTTTTAGTCCTTAATGTTGCACACATTAATACGTGTCTTCGATAATGCATTTAACTAATTAATTAATTAATTTAATATCATACCTCTTCCTAGTTCGTTTGTTTCAATTTTAATTAAGCAGAGAGTAATTAAGCACGTAGCATCTCTCATCCTCTTTCTTATGTTATAGTAAAATAAACTCTTCACTCAAGTAATATTAAAAATAGACTTGATCCTCTTTGTGTGTAGTTTTCCAACTACTTCTAGAAATCACTCCCTGTTTCTAAAGCAAAAATAACCAGATACCGCCACGTGATTTCTAACGATAGCGTCTATCAATGATTCTTTCATGTTGTCTACGATCTTGAAAATCCCCCCAACAATAGAAAAAACACGACAACTGAAAAGTAACAAGAATCCTTTATATTTTCTTCGATCTCAAAAATCCCACCAACGAAGAAAACGCAACGAATAATAACAAAAATAACGAAAATCGTGTCCGATGCTTAACACGCGTCAAACCCTGAATCGCTTAACGACGATGCCTCTTCGTCCGTCCTTTCGTCTAATTCGTGGCCATTCCGTCGTTAATTTGTGCCTAACTAAGGGGCCACTATCTCTCTAACGACCGGGTCGTTAACCAGGGTATCAGTCTCTTTGACGGACAGAGTTGCAAGCGCATTAACCGTGGCGCGGTTATTATATCTACTTTGCATAAAGTGCCACTTACCACGACCACCGAATAGAGTATCTTGGCTTTCAAGTCGTGGGCGTCCTTCAACGGTTGCATGGCGTCCAAGGCATCCAGGGTATGCAAATGCGCCTGGTCGTAGAGCGCCGCGTATCTTTCGGCCAGTCGTTCCGCGGTCACGTCGCCGGATGTTAAACATGAAAAATTCTCCTCTAGCTGGAGGATCGTGCAGCAGTTTCTGACCGGCGGTTCCGGCGTCGGACTGCAGCTTTCGTCCGTGTGATATCCGGCGCTGCTGCTGGATTCCTCCTCGTAGTCGTCCGCCAGATTTTCACCCGGCTCGAATACCTACGAAAGAAATATTTCGTGCGTTAGTACGGTAGTCCCCGGTTAAGTGTCTACATTTTTCTCTAGTTAACTTCATCGTGCTTTTGGCCACATACGTGGGCAGTTAATTTACGTTCTATAAGGAAGCTACTTCCATTCGCGAACTACCGGTTACAAAACTAGTTACTCTTTTCTGACATTCTGAAATGTGAAACTTAATTTCCTTTAACGTGTTATTTTCTTTATTTAATAATATTTCTTTATTTCATCATATGTCGAAAATAAAGTGACGTTATATCAAATTTCTTTGTTATAACTGAAATTAAAAATTNGATGAACGATCTGAACTTATTGTTAGAGAACCGATTAATAAGAATAATACACTAATTGTTTTTTCAATATATGAATGCAGATGTATCGATTTATATTACAATACGTGAAAAGCATTTTTTGTTACCACCCTGTGGAATTAATTTGAATTGTTTCTTCTCGGTGGCACATTAAAATGATTGAAGTAATATATAATGTTAAAGTGATATATAAAATATTTTATCAAACAAAGCTTCGATAAACTTTGATAAATATGTACAATATCAAATATATTAAAGTGAAATTTCAGCATGTCGCGTATATATGATTGAAGTAATATATAATGTTAAAGTGATATATAAAATATTTTATCAAACAAAGCTTCGATAAACTTTGATAAATATGTACAATATCAAATATATTAAAGTGAAATTTCAGCATGTCGCGTATATATCTAATCTATTTAATTTCTACACGATTCAGTACTAGTTTTCATTTATTCGAGATATTCATAAACATTATCATTTGTTTTATTCAATTTAGAAATTCGAAAACAAAGCTGCGATTAGATAATAGAGATATCTAATCTATTTAATTTCTACACGATTCAGTACTAGTTTTCATTTATTCGAGATATTCATAAACATTATCATTTGTTTTATTCAATTTAGAAATTCGAAAACAAAGCTGCGATTAGATAATAGAGATACGAGAAAAGTATTGTTTGATTTCCGATGAAAGGAGCGTGTAGAATTTTTTGCAAAAAGAAACGAAATGTGTCTTTCACCGCAACGAACGCGTTAATCGTAAAAATGTACAATTTAAATCCGTAGTCTGTGACTTCGTCTACGCGGCGAAATATCGCAAGCAATACTGTCGTTGCAAGTACACTTGCGTAATTTAACATCGCGAAAGGGTCCTTAAGGGACATCACCGGAGATTTTGCGCTCGGTGGATCCAGCTTTGTCCATCAACTATGTCGCTGCCGAGCTCACTTCTCGTGGGACTGCTTGTGGTTACAGCGTTTCTCGTGAACTACTTTGTATTATCTCCTTGGCACATATTTCTCTCTATTTCCGGGCTAAGTATTTGAGAGGCTCGTACAAGATCGCATGTTAGATTCCATAGTCCGTAAAAACAATTTTTAAACATCTGTTGGTCCAATTGGACTCGACGTTTCGTTTTACTCGATCTCTTAGGATCGATTTCGTTTTACTCGATCTCTTAATCATTTTTAGGATTTCGATTCTAGTATATTATATTGTATTATTAATTATTGTTATAATTATTATATAATATCAATATTATTAATTATTATGTTATAACATGTTAATGCTAAATTATATTATTTAATATAGTATTATATAGTATACAAAACGTAATAAATTTTTAATCGATTATTTAATATAGTATTATATAGTATACAAAACGTAATAAATTTTTAATCGATTTGTTCATTTTGGAATAATTTTTGTCAGAAGAATATAAAGCACAAAATGAAACTAAACGTCTATATATTATATTTAAATAATCTGACCTAAATTACTACAATTATTTATGTATAAGCCAATAATAGTATTTCAGAGTTAATTTAATAAAAATATTGATATGAAGCTTATCGATCGCAAGCCAGTTGGGATTACAATTAAATATTAATACTACGAGCATGTAATATTCTTTGTCATACTAGTGACAGTAACGTATTCATTCACTACAAACATAATGATAATTCCATTTGTCTACTATATAAGTAAATACATACCCGTTTAAATTAGGACATTTCTCATTTTTTAATATTCAGTATTCATCATATACGAAGAGAATGTCACAGAATAGCTTTCCTGAGCTTAATATTTTAGTGTAGTACTAAAGGAATCAATCATTTAACGCTGTCTTACGAAAAGACTTCTATTTACAGTTATAGTTGAACAAAGAAAATGTACTATACAAAACGCAAGATCAGGAAAAATGGACATTTCTCATTTCCTCTAACTAGCAACAGGATCTTATACAAATTTCCTTGTATTATCTGAATGTTCCTCTTTCGAAAGAAAAAGTTCTTTGTCCCTTCAATGCTTCTTGAATGAAATGTAGAATACAAGGAAATTCGTTTTCTAATATCGGGAATATTGAAAATCAACTTACGCGTGGATTGTCCTGGCTCATCAATTGGAGCGTCAGTTCGCAACCTCTGGAGAATTGCAGCAACCTGGCAGCCAACGGCGGATTTTTCGTATTTCCGGCGAAGCTGGATTTCCTCAATGCTGTCCATTGTCTGAGAGCTTCCTTGTCCTGTTCGACCCTACGCTTCAACTCGGATAACAGACTTTCTAAGCTACTTGGGTCGCCGGCTTTCTCCAACGTGTTCAACAGACTTTGATTATCGATCAGCCTTTGCTGAATCTCGCTGTATTTGAGCGAAAGTTGCCGCTGATGGGACGCCGCCTGTACACCCTGGTCCGCTGAAAACGTCAGCCGATTACTTTCCTCCCAGCCTGCAAATTCACTCGGCAAGGATCGATAATTTCGCTTCGTTGCGGCCGCGACAATTGTTTCGCCGTGGATGTTTCATGTATTTCTCGCGTTTCCACGAATCTAAATGGAAGCGGGATTTAAATGGAATATTTGTTTCTGAATCTGTTCTTTGTGTCAGTTTTGAACATAAAATGTGAACACAACCGTTAATGGCTGATGTTTTAAAATGTAAATTCGTAGTCATTTACTGATTTCATTTTTTGTCTTTTTAATTTTTTTTTTTTTTTTTTTTTTTTAAATATTTTCATTTTTTGTCTTTTTAATTTTTTTTTTTTTTTTTGTTTTTTAAATCTCTAGAAATATTGAAAAATTTTCTTTATGACTGGAACCACCAAGATCTTGAAGTTTCCATTTCAAAATCGATCCCTTGTAACTTGTACGATTTTCTCTGTCGCCATCTTATTGAACTTTGAACGTTAGAATTTGATGTTAGAGTCTCTTAACACTAAACGTACCAAGTGGAGTCAAATAAATTAAGAATTTCTTTCTAAAAATCAACGTTTATTCATAAGGGGTCAAATGACCCCTTTTCAAAATTTACTTTAAATAAAAATATATGTTTGAGTATTTTATTAGAAATCAGAAGTTGTGTTGCAAATTATTTCCTTTAAGAAATTAAGAATTTCTTTCTAAAAATCAACATTTATTCAAATGACCCTTTATGGTAAGATAGGTATATGTAAAATGCCGGTACGTTTAGTGTTAAATCTTGGTATTCAAGGTTGAGAAAAATGATGGGGAAAAGATCGTACTGANACTTTCTCTTCTACTTTTTTTTTTATAATTTGCTGATAATTATAACGAATGTGTACATTTGGTGTTGTATGACGCGACGTGCAATAATATAGTATCTACAGTGAAAGTTATAATAACGACGTAAGAAGAAGAAATTTCTGAAGACAGTCCTGTGCCAATTGAACTGGACCTCTTATCGCCTCTTACGAAAGTTTAAAAAATGGCGAAGGATATTATTTTTCCAGAGATTGAAAGTATACTTGTTCTAGCAGACCCGCAATGATTTCCTTTAGATCATATATCAGAAATTATATATTAGAAAGACGTAATCATTAAATTTCCAATGCTGTAACATTTCATTTCCGAAGTGATGCTTCACAAATAAATTGCAAGATTGGTCAATGATACAAGAAGAAGTTTGTCGAGGGGAAAGGTGTGGAATCGTAATCAAATCCTTGAAACAGATCGATACTTGCTTGTAACTTGTTTCCAGGGGATCGTTCGCTGACGATATACGAAAACTTAATGACAATGGTCGTCAGTTCTAGACCAAGTTTGAGACAAATCTGAAAATCCAATTCCACCGATATGGAATTGAACGATCGACTCTTGGCACATGAACAAGGGACTAACGAACAGGATATATAGAGAATTGGCCATTATGTATCCGTGGCGAACGGTTATCGGTTGAAAAAGAAAGAAACTTCCTCGTGGAGAGATTACCTCTGTGAGTCCTCGCGTGTTTCCCGAAGCTCTCGATCTTGTGCACAGCCAGCTTGTACGCCTCGATTCTGTTCTCCAGCTGTTCCTTCAGCGCGACGGGCAGCGGCAGCAGATTCGACGCCCCGGCGTTCTCCAAGTTGCTCGGCTGGCAGGACGCGACCAGCCCGTGCTTGCCCAAACCCTCCACGGCTCTCTCCAAGGCTCGTCTTCTCGCGGCCAGCATGCTCCTCGCGTTCGGCGCCAGCTTGTCTAGAGAGACCAACAGCCTGCACCAGATCCTCAGGCGGAAGTGATCTTGGCTGATCGAGATCAGATGGACGATCTTCCACAGCACATGTTCCATCCTCAGCACCTTCGCGTCGTTTACATTCAGCTCGAGCAGCCTCGTATAGAGCGCCTCGAGCAGCGACAGACTGTGCGGAAGCGTTTCGATCAACAGGTCCACCGGAATGTCCGGCAGAGTCGCCTTCAAGGTGTAGCGCGGCAGCTTCATGAGGAAACCAGCCGCCTCTCTGTATTGCCTTCCCTCGTACAATCTAAGCAGCCTGTGTGTATATATATATATATATATGTACATATATACGTTCGACGATTGGCTACAAACTCAATGCTTGTTACTGGAGCTTGCTACTGATTTGTCCCCGACCGTGTCGCGAATTTAAAGGACAAAGCGAGGTGAAACAGCTTCAACGTGTGTGTGTGTGTGTGTGTGTGTGTGCATTGTCGAGATAATAGGTCGCGTTGGCACGCTGGTATTTCATTGAAATTTCCGCGACAGGCTCGCGAATATCTCTACCGTCTTGCCGTAATCGATGACCTCTGTGTATCGCGTCTCTCTGTATATTCTATCGGACGCACCGCAGGGACGCAATAAAGCCGTTCTGTTTGTCCAGCCGATCAATATTGTCGTGTAATCGTAGCGGGCTCTGGCACGCGGTGATAATCCATTTTCGACCGCGAAACGAATTCCCGAGATACGCGTATTACAGGGATCGGGATCGCGTATGCCTCGAAAACCGGGTTAAGGCTTATTGCTGTTTCCACTTGCTCCCCCTTTGTTCTTTGCGTTTCCGTCCACTCTAGTTTCAAAACTAAGATTCAATTTTTGAAATATCTTACTCACGAGAGGAATGTGTGGAACGCGCATAAAGTAGCGAAATTTAAATTCACAGAGTGCTAAAATTAAGTTAACACAATGCCGAAATTTCATGGATTCAGGTAGATTTAAATTACCAAAATAATCTACTGAATTAAATATATTTGGATTACCAAATCCACCAAGTGTCATAAACTCGATTACTTATTTAGATTACTTTGGCAACTTAAGTGAATATTTAATTAGCCAACTTCGTGGTAAGCATTTAATTAACCAAATCCAATCTGAATATTTAATCTTTCGGCAAAGTGCAACAAACGTTTTTCTGAAGTTTGAGAATATATCTAGACCACAATGTCTGACAAGAATTTTCGAAATACTCGGGAATATTTACGTATGTAGATACGTAAGCGTAAGGCTAACAATAGATTTATATACCTTCTCAGAGCCATCCGCGGGTTCGAGCCCTCGTCCTCGAGCAAGCCGATTTGCCCAACTTGAAACTGAGAGCCAGGACTCCACACGAGCCTCTGGATAGGGTTCCTAGGTCTTTCCGGTCTTATTCTCTCGCAAGAATTTAGCCCAACCGATGGCATGGTTCTTCTACTCATCCTTGATTCCTCTCCTCTGTCTCTCCTCTTGCTACTCTTTATCTTTACGCACGAAAGATTCACGTATACGAGTTTCAGGACACTTTCTCAACGTTCTTCGTGTTTCATAGCAATGTCTCACGCACGTTCCCTGAACACCGGAGTCGAAAGAATTCCCGTTTTCTCTGATTCTTCTCTGCGATTTCCTGTGCTCGCGGCCGGTACTTTCGCGATAGATTCGCCCGATCAGAGAGTGACTCGGTTTATTGGGAAACGAACGGACGAGTCATCTCTCTCGTTGGCTCCCGTTTGATCTTCCTCGATCTCTCTCGCGGTTTCCTCTAACGGCCGGTGTTCCCTGTACGAAACTCGTAGCTGGCCTACAGCCTCGGGGTTGGCCGACCCACTTCTCCCTCGGCGGACGTGGACCTGCGAACCGAATAATTTCCACGTGAGCCTTTTTCTCTTTCTTTCTTTCTTTCTTTCTTTCTTTCTCTCTCGAGAAGACGAAGCGAAAACCGCTCCGTCAAAACGTTTCACGCTCGTTTCGATCTTCCTCACGCCGGGCACGTTCGATCTTCCTCGCGAATGGAGTTCACTCCCGGCAATATTTCGCGAGATATTTTACACACGTCCTAACGTGCACGTTCAAGCTGCCAAACTTTGTTGTCAGCTACGTTCTAAATAAGACGAAACTGTTGTACGAGAATGTAAGTTTGTCACGCCTTGACACGCTTTGTCAATGTGTCACGCGAACAAAAATACAGAATTTCGAAGCGACACGCGTCTGGGCGAAGTTCGAAGGGAAAAGTTTGTAAAAACAGGAATCAATGATTTCATCTATCAATCAATGGAAATCGGATGAAACGAGATAGGAACGAACTTCGTACAGCGATAAACTCTATATAATGTTTGTATAATTTTTTTTTTTTTTCTAATTAGATGTTTGGGCACTTCACGCTCTGTGTAGCGAGGAATAAGTTTGCTTTTTCTTCTCAATGTATTACCCCTAGGAAAAAGTTTCCGATTGATGGAGATTCGATCACACATTTGCAAAACATTGAAATCTTTCATGTAAGGGAATTCAATTCTATTATTAATATCTGTTTGATATTAAATTTGATAATTTGTTTGAAGTATATTATAAAGATANTTTTTTTTTTTTTCTAATTAGATGTTTGGGCACTTCACGCTCTGTGTAGCGAGGAATAAGTTTGCTTTTTCTTCTCAATGTATTACCCCTAGGAAAAAGTTTCCGATTGATGGAGATTCGATCACACACTTGCAAAACATTGAAATCTTTCATGTAAGGGAATTCAATTCTATTATTAATATCTGTTTGATATTAAATTTGATAATTTGTTTGAAGTATATTATAAAGATATATATATATATATATATATATATATAAATTAATATATTATATATTTATATATTATAATTTTTGAAAATGAAGTGTAAGAAAATTATGTTGGAGATTCAGCCAAGTACATGTTAGTAGTTTATACACAAATATATAAATATGTAGTTGACTTGTAGCAATGAACGTAGTATTCAAACGTATGAATAAAGTAATATGGTAAAACCTTGCGTTTTCTTCTAGAATGAACAAATAATAAATTTTAATTAATTTAAATTAATCGATGGTACATTAAATGGAACGTGTTATCACATCGATGTATCAACCAGTTTCAAACATTATCGAAAGTTTAAAGGAACCTCTACTGCGTGCGCTACATCACTAACTTAGTTGCACTTGAAATTTAGGAAAATTAATATTATACTTTATTGCAAGTCTCACTTTAAAAAAAAAGATTGTTACAAAGAAGACGAGGCTGCAGTTTCGAACCGGCGGAAAGGACATTTTAATTAAAGAGAACGGCAACCATTAACTCTTTCTTCCTTTATCTTTCGTTTCTCTTGTCGAAGAAAATTGTTTCGGACGATCGTCTACCAAAATGAAGAGAAAAAAAAAAGAAAGAAGAAGAAGAAGAAGAGGAAAAGGAAAGGAGAGTCGGTATCACGAACAAACGTAAATTAAAATCCTTTCCAAGAGAAGAGAAATCGTTAAGAACAGAGAAAGAAACGAGATGCTCGTTAGTCACGAAACAGAAACGCGTCAACAGTTCGTCGCGATAGGATTTCCACGGAGCCGGTCGTAACGTCGTATTAAATTCAATTTATCGACTAATTGTATTGGCAAATACAATGCTGCTATCGAGGCGCACCGACGCGTGAGAAATATATGTACTCTCTATGGCAATTCTCTCTGATCAATCCGCGTAACGATATTCGAGAGTAATCGGAACGAATCGGTCAGTTTAAACGGCGGTTGTTCGTCACTGAAATAAGATACACGTTTTTATTTTATTTTTCTAATCAAAATTATTCACTGAGTAAACATCGCCGCTCAGTGACTTCCTTTCACCGACGACAAGTCTGCTGCTTCCTTTTGAAAACGAAATTCTTTTCCGTTGAAAGCGCAGGAAAATTTGCAGAGGAATTTGCGAAAGATTCGCGACTGCAGCTCGCGAGCCGATCGACTGGATAAATAAATATCGCAGTTTCCGTTTTTCCTTGCCAAGGCGAGCCTTTGCTTTTGAAAAATTACCGTTCGAAAACACACTGGAACACTCGAGCAAATTTACGGAAATTTTCGTCGTTCGATCGATCGTCCGGATAAATAAATGTCTGTTTTCCCTTCTTCTCGAAGGCGAGACCTTGCTTTTTCAAAATTCAAATGCACTTGAACACTCGGGCGAAATTTGCGAAAGTTCGTCGTCGAAAACTGTCATCGGCTGGACGAACAACATGAATAAACAAATATCGCGGTTCTTCTTTGAGTCTCTTCTTTTTTTTTTTTGGAAGCAACTGTCGAAAATTCGAAGCACTGAACTTTTGAAGCAGAAAAAATTCTATAAACGTCACAGTTCTTCCTTTCTCTTCAAGCTGAGCACTTTTTTGGCTGAGTCAGAGGCAAAAAGGCACCGAAACAGGTCCGGGAGAATTTGCGAAAATCCGTGGCCGATCGACCGAACGAACGAGATCGGGATTTTCGGTGACCGTGAAACTCGGCTGATTCAACATGTCTGCAAGAAGCGCGAACAACGAGATCCTTCGCCGTCTCTCGCGGAGGATACACGCGGCCCCTCTGAGCTCGGCTTAATGGAGGTGGAACAGAGGATGACTCTCACGAGAGAGATCGGTAACTCGTAGGTACCGATAAAGCGAACGTACACACACACACACACACACATACATACACGCGCGCGATTCTCTTTCTTATCCTCTCTCGCGTGTGCCATTTTGTTGTAAGGAATATACGACGCGCTGCGTCGACGTTTTTTTTTTCAAATCCTTGCGCTTTCGAGCGTAAGTTATCGGACTGACGAGAAAGTCGATTTGGGTTAGGTTAGTTAACGCTTAGAACCACCGATGACTAGAGTCTAAAATTTTCGTCGAAATAAAGGAAAAGGGAAATCTTTAAAATACCATCGAACATGTACACGAGCTTTTGTTTATATATTTTTTGGAAAATCGTTCAGATCCTTAAAAATATTACATTCCTTTCTTATATAATTATTGTTTTATTGCAAATTTCTAACAAAAATTAGGACATTTTGCTAGTTCCAGTGTAAATTGTGAAAATTACTAGAAAAATTGGCAATTTTTGTGCGTGTGATAATTAGACTGCGCATGTTTATTTATTTATGCGAGATTAAAAAAATCATTAATATATAAATTTCGTGTAAAATAATAAATAATAATAAATATATATATATAATACAAAACACAAAATAATAAATAATAATTAATATAAACAATAAAATATAATATCTAGAATATATCTATACTCTATAATGTTTAGTGGATGAAATAAACTTCTATTTATGTAAGTTCAATTTCTACAACTGCGTTTTGAGAAAAATTTGCATACAGCAGAGGAACTCAGTCGGTATAAACGTATTGTGAGACAAACAGCTTGTATAAATAAATTGAACACATCAATAAAAAGTTTAATCAGGCCTTGATTAAAATTTAGCTCAAATACGTAAAAATGGAGTTCATATAGTTCATATGGTTCATATAGTTATTGTAAAAGTTCATAATCTATAACCGAGACATTGTTAGAATTCACAAATAGATGTTTATACCATATGTCGTTACGACGACATATTTGTTTTATATTCAGTTTGAAATTTAATTTCCTTAATTACGTAGCTGAATGGCGGGAACTTTATGAAAAGTGGAGCTAATTAATTCGACTTTCGAGGCTCGTTTATTTATGGCCCGCTTTTTGGTCCGAAAATCTCTCTGCCTTTTTAAACAGTTGACAAAATCACGTTATATTCAAGGTTTAAACTGACGTTTAACAAATGCTATTTAACAGTAACTTTATCACTTTGAATGTTTGCGAGATTGATCATTTCATACGCAATAATTCACTACACGCAATTCATGTTTCTAGTATACTAATGGAACTTGTCTGTTTACTAAATAATGGTAACAGTAATGCAATGTGTAATAGCAACCTGCTTGGAATATCGCGTCTAAATTTCATTGTCGATAACTGTACCAAAACCATGTTAAAAAAATGTAACTAATTGTATTATTATTATTACTGTGCCATTGTAATTAATTGCATTATTAATATTTCACTGAATTTGATGATATTTATTGTTTAGAAGCTTAAAGGAAGCTTCGTTCAGACGAGCAATTTTCAACTTTAAATAAATAAACGCACAACAGCACTTTTGATGATTTTAAATTTATGACAATAGTTATCTGTTATTCAATTTCGAATCATTTTAATCTCAATAAACGAGAATTCAGGGATCATATTATATGCAAAAATTTATGACAGTACACGCAAAAGTAATATAATATAATTTTATAATATAAAATTTTATATTTTACTTTAGGATTTTTATATTTTGTAATATAAAAACAAACTTGTGACAATGGCATCTGTTTATTTACAATTCTGGCTTATTCTAAATTTGATAAACGAAAATTGAAGGAAGATCCCCAAGGAAAAGATTAGTCAATGATAGAGAAATTTATGGCACTGATGTTTGCAAAATTAAATAAATTTATGACGATGATATCTGTTACAATTCTCACTTGTCATAAATTCGCCCCCCAAAAATGGAAAGATTCTTAAACCCATCGTTAGCTAAAACAGAAGGAAATAAAATAGTATGTTGGAAATAAAGGAGGAATGCGAGCAAGGAATAGAAGAATGATAAAGTTAGACGAGCGTCATAATGAGTGACGAAAGGACTGGCTGGAGAAATGGAAATATTTCTAACTCATTCTAAATTCGATGGAAGAAAAATTCAAAGACCCCCTCGAGAAAAGAGATCTGTTCAAGCTCTCAAGGAATTTCGACTTAAACTCATTGTTAGCTAGAGATAGAAAGATAATAGAATAACACGTTGGGAATGAAGGAATGAAGCAAAGAAGAGAGGGGGGGTGAAAGGATGGGAGAATGACAAAGCTCGTGAGGAACGAAAGAACTGGCTCGGGAAATGAAAATAATGGACGTCTAGGAGAACGATGCTAAAGTAATAAGAAACAAGCAGTAGATCAAAATGGTCGAGGCGAAGGAGGGGGGGGAGGGAGGACAGAATCTTACCGAAGGACTGGGAAAATAATAGGAGAAAAGGAAAGCTATCCGATAGGAAGAGAAAGGGCACCTTGCACGAAGATGAAGGAAATGTAGAGAAGAAGAAGAGTCTCCGGGAATGCAATTACAAAATAAGCTTCTTTCTGCAAGGAGGAATCCTTCTGTGATACAGACGAAGGACAAGCCTGGGTAACTAGTGACTAGAATCGAAGAACACAAGTGATCAGAAGTGATCAAAGACAAATCGGAGAGGAAAAGAGAGGGATAAGTGCCAATTTTGTCGAGTTTTCTTTTCTCTTATCGCACGGTCTTTCGAGTTTCAATTTGTATGAAATAATCATTGAGTTTTGCTTTATCGTTGGTATCAAAGTATTAAAGTAAAAAGTAAAGTAGTCGCTGGCGTCCCGATTTTATCGATTTCTTGAACTGACTTCTCTTTATTACGTATTGGATCTTTGAAGTTTCAGTTTAAATATAACATAATCATTGTTTTAATCAAATAATTTTTTCATTACGTTTTTATTATGCATCTCTTGAATTTTTTTTTTCAATTTGTGTAAAACAATCATTAAATTTTGTTCCATCTCTAATTGTTATTGTCCACGTTAAAATAAACGTACGTACTCGTGTACGTTGACAAATGTATTTCAATTTCATCGATTTTCTTGTCTTTATTGCGTATTGGATCTTTGAAGTTTTCATTTCATATAAAATAATTATTAAACTTTGTTTTATCGTTAATTATCGTTTCATATTAATGTAAATGTGCGTATTTACTGACAAACATGTTACATTTCTATCGATTTCTTCGTACTTATATTATACGAATTATACGTATTACACAAATTAAACTTTAATTCGTATAAAGTAGCCATTAAATTCTGTTTTATCGTCAATTAACATCAATCATATTAACTGCCAAAGAATACCATTGAGTTACAGGTAATTGTAGTAATTTATATTATTACTGATGGCAATATCAATACGAATTATTCGTGAAATTTTATTTGTTTTATAGACTCTATTAATTTATTAATATTTGTAAAATTTGAACCAACAATATCAGTTCGTCTGTCTGCACGATCATGTTGTTTTGCACCGGAAACAATTATTGACCATCAAATAGTACAATTATAATAATTTCCACTAAAATTTAAAAATTAATTTTATATTACATCTCCATAATTGATGAAAATCCAATTTGAAATGAAACATTTTAAAACTAATTTCAGGTAATTAAATTGTGCTGCGATTTCTCCTAATTGGAACGTTGGACCTATTTGGAAACGCAGACTTTACATTGCAGCAACTTTGATGTTTTCAATTTGACTGGATTTTATTAGTCTCTGCGAGAGGNAAAAAAAAAAAAAAAAAAAAAAAAAACAGATGAGAAAATCAGTTTCAGAAGAGCGAGGAAAATCGCCAAGCAAGAACGCGTCGTAAAGTTACTTGAAAATCGAGCGAATCACGTGGCATTTCGCAACGTTCTTTTACATTCCACCGGTAACTGTTAATATGCAAAGGGGGCAACAGACTTGCGAAACGGTATCATACCGAGGCTGTTAGTATGTCCACTCTTGGTGAATATCTGGCTCGATCGAAGCATCCTTTACGGTTATTGTTGCATCGTTAAAACATATACTACTATGCACTACGTGCATTTTAAGGAAGAAGAGAAAGAAAGAGAAGGAGGTGGGGGAAAGTCAGACGGAAGTACGAAACTCGAAGTAACAGGACGAGAAAACGAGAGAAAGAGAGAGGAGGGGAAAAAAAGGGAATGATCGGGAGGAAGAACCGGAGACGGGAGAATTGTCGACCTACTGTCCTGCATACCACGCGGGACTACCTGCCACGAGGAAAGGCACACGATATACACACGTGGTCGAAAGAACACCAGAGAGGTTTCCTTTCAACATGTATCTATGCAAACTCTCGCGCTGACTCGTTCGTTTCCTTTTCAGTCTCTCGAAGTTTCTTTTCTTTCGCCAGCCCCCGTCTTCCGCTGCACACGCACAACCTTCGTCCGTGGAACACTCTCTACTAAATTAGTAGCTAACACCTTTCTACCGACAGCTATTCTCGACATTCTCGTTGCGTCATTCGATGGAAGATGTTTGGACGAATTTTTATTTCTTTGGAAATAACCGATTTATCGATTTACTTTCATTTGATAAGTAAACTCGTCCCAAGTCGAAGCGAAATGATCAGTTGCAAATGATTTATTTTATTTGAGTTAATTCGCCGATTTATAAATGTACAACAAAATACAAGAAATTGAGAAATTATTTGTAGAAATATAAAATGAAATAGAAGATTATTTGATCAAGTAATTTAGGGAAAAAGCATTTGCTTGTTCAGATAAACTAACGTGGAATTATACTTCAAGGTAACACCGAGTTGAACAAAGTGATACAAATGTTATTCAAATAATCAAACATTTTTAAATATTCTCTTCAAATGACTATTTTATTTTATTTTTATTTCTGTTGTATTTTATATGACGCGCGAAAGATAATATTACTGTTACCTAGGTTTCACAGATTCTTTATTTTCATTGCATAACAATGAAACAAACTTGATTGCTTCACGAAACAAATAATTTATATTAGCTATTGCAATTGAAATTTGTATTGAAAAATTCATGTTTAAAATCATACATATTCCGTCACGAAATACTCCTTCTCTTTCATTTCGCATTGGCCTCTGACAGAATATTTACCGTGTACACTGAAACAATCTCCAGAGACTGTAGAATTATACTATAGTATTAACTCAATTTCGGCCAAAATGTAACATAGACCTTTACACAAGAGGGACCCCATTCAATTATAGATTATGTTCTGTTGATACTAGCTGTACACAATACATCTACTAACTATAGAATATTTTTAACGTATGATAATAATTTACACCAATTACGAGCTTACGTTAATCACTTGTCGTTGGTCATTATACTTCAATTCAAAAAATGTGCAATATGCAACCTTAAACGATCAAACCTCAAACCTTGATTAACAAATATTGCACACACACACACACACACACACAAACGAGTAAAAGTCGATTGATTAAAAATCACGTAACGTAAACGTGGTTTTATCGATTTATCGTTCGATAGTGTTCGGCCCAATCGAGTATTAATAGGGCATAAAGTGGGCAAACAACATAAATATCCCTGAACCCGTTAATTTGTTAATCCAATCGGTGGACTATTAACTCGTTAATAATAGATTACGTGGCATAAGCCGCTGGTCAAATGTTGTTTTCAATTGTCGAACACTAGCCGATGTTCTAATCGAGAATCGCGAATTAACTCTTGGCTGGTGTCGTAAAAATTTATTTACTGATCACTAACAAATTTAATGATAATTTCAACTCGACTTATTACTAATTCCTTCATTGTTAGTCTAATTTTAATTTAACGATAACGCGGAGAATGCGCAACGTGAAATAAAATACAAAAAGTATGAAATAAGAAATTGACATAAATTACTGTAGTCTATAAATCGACTGCTGACTTGTTACGTGAATAATAAAGTATTTCGTCGACTTTGTTAATATTTGTTACAGTTTTGATGGAAAGTTGTTTGACCTTAAATTTCAATATTGGCTCAATATTTCAATACTTCAGATTTTAAAAAGACGTATAACTCGCACATGCTGATAAGAACTTCTTCGGATCTTATGCGAACGTGAGATATTTTTTAGCCAAGAGAAACACGAATAGATGAAAAATGGCCGAAAAAACGTAAAAATGGGTGATGATACTTAGGTATCTTGTAAAATATTAGGAACAAGTGCGGATGTAAATGAAATCTCGACCCTGTAATGTAATAATTTCAAGGATTCACAATTCATATAATGAATATATAACAATTACAGAAGCAATTAGAAATTAATACCGCGATTATGCGAGGAAACAATCGAAGAGCATTAAACGCTCATCTGAAACATTGATAATATAATAAACATGGATAATGTTGCAAATGTGGAACGCAGGGCTCGAACCTAGTATTCGTTTAATTTCCCCGCGAGGAAATCACGAAAATTTCCTCGGGAGAAAACGCGAGCCAATTAACGCTTGAAAATTAATGCCCGTGTTTTCGTGGAAAGCGAGAAACTTTCACGTTCTACGAACATTCGTTCCATTTGTCCGTGATGCATAAAGTCCTGCGATATTCACAAGAAAATGAAATACAGCGGAGATCTGTTGTACGCTGCAGATATGTATGTTTCGCGTTATAGAGACTACGTGCATTTTGCATGAACAAATGCGAGTTTACTCAGTATCTCTCTCTCTCCCGTGTTTTTTTTTCAAGATAAACACAATTTGGAGAAAAATTTGCTTTTAAAAGGGATGACAATAGAGACGAAATGTCTGGGGACGATGTTGTTGGAATTTACTTGCAAATAGGGTAAGGGGAGGGGGTAAATATCTTTGACTTCACTTCATGAATTAAACAAAAATATTTCTCCGTCATCTCTTTGAACATGCTCTCAAATTTTCCAGATTTCTGAATCTCTATTTTTCATGTGTACACCTTTCCTTGTCATGCGAGTTAAACACGTAATAAACACGTGTAAATATTAATTGATAATTATTAATACTAGAGCTACCAAAATGATCATTTAAATATTTTTCTTAGATATTTTATCTAAGAATGATTCTTTGTAAATAAAACAGCTTGTCTACTCTCTATTGTATTACAAAATTTTTTGTTTCGCTTACATTACATCTCTGATTGATATCTATCTACGAGGATTACAAAAAAAAAAATTCTGTTAAAAAAAAAAACACTGGCAATTAAACCAGTCAGTCGCGATACGAGTTGAAAAAAGAACGATTTATTATTAATCTAAGGATTAATATTAATATTAACCAAGGCCAAAATTGTTAAAATTGAATATTGTTCGAGAAGAACAACAGAAATACCGCCGCACTTTGGAATATGAAAAAATGCCGGATTTTAATTAAAGGAGGGTGGGCGATATCTTAATTAGAGCTGAAATATTTGACAGAAAAATGGACGCGAAATAAAGTTGGCGGAGAGTATAGACGATTTTCATGTACGAGAGATTAAAGTTCATGGCCGGATGTGGGTGAAATGGCCCGGAGTGGTCCCAAGCATCCTATTATCACTATTGGGTTATCCCATAATTTTCATTTAGCTACTTGCGGCGTATCGGTTAATAGCCATGGCCAGCCAAAACCGATCTATTTATTACCATTAAAGTTAGGGGAACTGTATTTTTTTTTTCTTTTCCTCTCTACTGTGACGATATCAAAGGTGCATGTATAGTGAACTGATATTGCGCCCAACAGCAGAAAATATTTTTTTTTTTTTTTTTTTTTTGGAGANTTAAATTTTTTTTTTTTTTTTTTTTTTTTGGAGAAGTAGAATACAATTACTTTCATTGAAATAAAATTGAAATTTCGATACAAGGAACAGCGTAATAATAATGACAGTGAAAAATTGTCGACAATTTAAACTGATATAAAACATTGCAAAAAAAAAAAACAGATTATATAACGATCCTCGGTCTCATTTTAAAGCGTGAAATTTCCACTTTGACGATCGTGAGTTCGTTCGTCGTCGAAGATGATTTCACACGTCATGCACCGGGAAGAGAAGCGAGGATATTTTTCCCCTGAAAAATTGTTAGAAATTCAAATTCGTGTGAAAATATTAAACAGATTTTTTTCCGTGACTAAGTCTAGTATGGTTTTGAAGATTGAAATTTTCTCTTTCGAATTTTTGTTTTAATCATTTTATTGAGCCTGGGACGTTAGATGAAATAATTTCTTGAATTTTTTGTTGTTAAAGCCTCAACGTTCGATAAAATGATGAAAAAAGATCGTACAAGGTTCGAGAGATCCTTATAAAGAGGAGATTTCAATTTTTGAAAATGATGATGGATCTGATTTGAAATAAAATTCTTTTCATATTTCTTCATACACGTTTGAATTTTAACAATTTTCGAAAAAAAAAAAAAGTATAAAATCATCGAAGATGAAACGCACGACTGAAAATAGAGGCTTCGCGCTTTAAAAATGAGAATGAAGTGAATCGTTATGTGATCTTTTCTTTTTCATTGTCGTTGGTACAATTGCGCTCTTCGCTGCACGTACCAGATTTCGAGACAATTAAAATTAAAATTTAAAAAGCGTATACTCACGCGCACAACGAGAGACATTGTTGATTTGCAGTTTTCAACTTGTTTATTTTAATCATCGTTCGTCTCTCATTTTCCCAACTTCATTTGTCCCTTGCTGTCAAATTGACGCAGCGATGAAACGTTAACACCAGCAACGAAAAGATAAATTTGCAAATTCCTCTATTAACAGCGAACAGAGCAATTTTCTATTCAATCTCAAGCATAGATGTTCAACTTTATATCGTGATTTTACACAAATTTTAAAAAAAAAAGTCTATTGAATTGACATACATATATATAATTAAAATTTATAAAACTAATTAAAAGTTATGAAACGAACCAATTAAATCTTGTGAAACAAAACTGCAAACAGGTTGTGACTTTTTTTTGATAAAAAAAAATTCCTTCCATTTCCACGTAGAATCTGAATCACTCAACACATCGCGCGTTTCGACTTTTTTGCACCACGTTGAAAATAATCCCGGTGGAGGAACATTCCGTAAATTCGTTCATCTTTCAACATATTTCAACAACGTTTCAACACTGTTGAAAATCACAAAACTTCAATATAATAGTGGAAATAAACACGATGCAATTCACCTAATGTTAAAGCTAATATCGAGAAAAAAAATCTAGTAATTAAAAAAGTAAGACTAAAACTTTCAATGCAATTTTGATACTTACTGTAAAAATCATAAAACTTGAATGTAATAGTAAAAATGTCTGATGTAGTTCGCCTAATATTATAAAGTTATATTGAGAAAAAGATCGCTAATATTTAAAAAAAAAAAAAGAAATTCACCATTTTATCTTACAAAAGTCGTCAATTATAGAATTGAAAAACCTGAGAGAATTTCAAGCTACGTTCTGGCGTAAAAATCTGTAAAGTTTCGAGATACGACGTCGATACGAATTACGAACATAAACGCGTTTCAGCTTTCGGAGCGAGTGCGGTTCTTAGTTTGACGGCAAGACCCTCGTCGACGAATCGGAATCCCTTGAACGCGACACGAAATCAAGGACCTTCTATTTCGTTCTCCTTTCGAGACTTTCCTTGTCATCGATATTTTATAGAACCCTCGGGACATCTTCGGCTCAAAGTCGGTCCAAGAGCGATTGCCAAAGCAGTATTGCGTTCGAAACTTGGAGATCGGATTTCTCGGTCTGGATATGAGAATTTTTTTCTTTTCTTTTTTTTTTTTTTGTTCCCAGCCACTTTCAAGGGAGCGAGTTGCCCTAATCGGTTCAATACAATTTTTTCACGTTGTTTCAGAAAACCACCACGAGATTCTTACGGCGAATACGTACAAAATTCACTCATATATTTAATCGAAATCGATAGTCGATAATTGTATCGAAATCGATAGTCGATAATTGTATCGAAATCCTCAAGATTAATTAGACTTGCTAAAAAAAATGTAAATGCCTTGCTAAAAAAAATGTAAATGCCTTGTACGTACAAAACAGACACACTCGCAAGGGAAAATAAAAAAAGAAAAAAATTTAACAATCTGACAATCGGAGATAAGGATTTAATTCGTCATTGGAAAACATTCCTCCATTTGAGATAAATTATCATAAAATATCTCCTTAATCGTTAGGTTTAGGTTATTTAGCTTAATACTTTTTTACTTGGAATTTAATATTGTTTCGATTCACGATGGAAATAATATAAACTCCAATTGAAAAAAATACACATATACGAAAAATTGATAAAGCCTCCCTTAAAACTCTTGCACAACTTTCGTATCAAACAATTTTTCATCAGACGCATAATTTAAAAGTTATTTCAGGTATATGCGAGTTACGTGAATCACCCTGAGATAATTTCGTCCATTCTCATTGTCTTGCTATGTTAGAATATTCGTGCAACGTTCGCTGTGTTGCCCTCAACATTTACCCGTCGAATGAAATATAAACGTTCCGCTTGCAATTAGGAAGCTGTTGCATCTCGCGCGTGCCAATCTCTGACATCAGACAGGAAGTCAATTTTCAAAAATTTCGATGCAAGAGATAACAACGTAGGGGCTGAGTAGTTGAGAGATTATAATTAAAGGAGAAGCAATTACGCACGTCGAGGGAGACGTTGATATCCTGTAGCCGAGCCACAAAGAGAAATTCCCCTGGTTAATAAATTGAAAAGCTCACCTAAGTAAGAAAATCCTGGCTTAACGAAGAGATCTGATAACGATCAAGATCGCAAGGGAAGGGGGGGGATCGATCGATTCTCGCGAAGACGCGACACAGCCAGCAGAGACGAGGGAAAACTCGACTCTCGCGGAGGCTTCGACTAATGCAATTTCCATTAGATTTTCAATGGAGGGGAAGAAGCATCAAGGAGAGTAACAAAGCCGGTGATAAAAAAGCAACGTCGAGGAAGGGAAAGTCAACGGTGAGAGAACCTAGCGCGAGGGAGGGGGAGGGTGGGACCGTACAATGGAAGAGAGGACGGAGGATGTCATTTTCGCAAATGGCCGGTGCATTCCCGGAATATCAAAGCGGTGTCGCGAAATGATATCGAGTTTTCGTTCCTATAGTCGGCCGGGCACACGTACCCGCGATTTTGCACACGGTTAAATATACCTTTGTACCCGAAGATAGCGGCAGCTCGGTACGCTAAACGCGGATCGACTTCAAGAATAGACCACACGCCGGCTACCTCTGCGATTCTATTCGCTTGGCCAGTTGCGTTTTCTTTTTTTTCTTTTCTAGCATACGAGCGCATATCTTGAAATCCAACCAACTTGGTTTTAAACCGCGTGTTCAGTGTGTCATCTGACTTGTTGTTCAAGCTCGTTGTATTTTCAAAAAGGGGGAAAAAGTTATCTTATTAGCGTATTTGAAGAAGACATATCAAATGTAACAACAGTGTTAGAATTGATTTGCTAAATTTCACTGTTGATGAGGGTCAAAAACTTTTGTCTTTTGTCGTCGAGAGAGATAATTTTGCTTGACAAGATGGTCAATATATTGTAGAGATATAATTTAATGATGTTTATTATATTATATAATAAAGAAAACGGAAACAAAACAATCAAATAATAAAAGCAAGATAGACAACACAGACAACAATAATTCGAATAAACTCAAACGACACAGTTAATTCTTTTATGCAACACAAAATGATCACTCTTTTGACCACACTCGTTCAATGCTGTTTTACAACTCTCACGACTCTCTCCTTTTTTAAAAAGAAAAGCGCTCAACGCCAACGCTGTACTTCTCACATCACATTCATACTTTTCGTTCACGCATCTCCAGCAAACAGGCCATCTATTAAAAATAAAAGTAACTAAAAATATAACTATATACATTCTAATAATTTCGATACTACAATATTAATAAAATTTTTATCAATTTCTCATGAGAAATTTATCTTTCATTTGCACACAAGGGAAAAACGCAATTACTTAGTACTTTTCCTCAGGTTTACTTTAATTATCTTACTACTTTAAAAATCGCGCACAGTAACGCTAAACGAGGATCAACTTTAAGAATGGACCAGCGGTAGCTTCTACAATTCTATTTCTCCTTGACGTGCTCGTGTTTTCTTTAATTATATTGCCATTTAAAAATCATATGATAAAAAAGCAGGAAACGAAGCTAAGTAATTGACCAGAATTCAGAGACTCTATTAACTAAAAGACGTGCATTAAAAACTACTATACATATACTATATAAAAAAAGATATATTATACATGTTTTAGTATATAATTATATTATGTACTATATATAGATTATAAAAATATTATAAAAATACTATACTATACTACTATATTATAAAAATATTATAAAAACTACTATATATATACTATAAAAAAAAAGATATACTATATATTATACATGTTTTAGTATATAATTATATTCATCATACATTCGTATATTTATATGTATTATTACATTATATTTATATTGTGATTATATTTTATTACATTTATATATATCATATGTGTATATGTTTTGTAACACATGTTATGATGCAAAGAATATAATGCAATTTTGAACATATATTATCAATTATAATTATAAATATAACATAATTTCAAACTTCTGCTAATTACAATAACAATTGTATTATCAAATACAATGTAATTTTAAACGTGTATCATGCGTATAATGTAATTGTGATACATGTGTATTACGATATAGAATATAATTATAAATATAGCATAATAATACACCGGTTTGAAAACCGCGATCTCTAATAAATGCGTGCGTCTGACGCACGTGGGAAATCCCAGCTTATCTGCCAGCGATTGTTTAAACACAGCTGCACCTTCCTCGAATAATTTGCTCGCGAGAGAATATTATGGCAAGAATTCGTCGCAGGTCGCGGCTCGACAAAGATTCCCAAGCGTCTTTCGTTCGTGTTGCTCTCAACTTCCCTCATCATACTACGCATGCATATGTATACCTGTGTTCAAACAACTTCGAGCCGGATATACAGCAGATAGCAGACGCATATTAAATTAATCCAGTTCTTCGACGGTTGATTGATCAAGCCTTAACGACCGGTTGACAACCGTATTTAATCGATCCTACCCGATTTACTCGTAAGTACATACGTAAGTACACACATCCGTGCATGATGAATCTGCACGGCCGACCGTCATGTATGGATGGATGTTGAAGTAATCCGTACACGAATTGACGCGAATTGGTATCGATCGATGGGAACGACGGCGGAGTAACATCTAATTATGGGCGAGCATCATTTAGGCTTAGGTGGAGGCGCGTTGGCCTCGTTCCTACTCCACGACTCGAAATTTCTCCCCATGCTGTGTGTGCATTCCTCCGTTAATATCTGCCTCGGAAACGTTGCTCTTCACACTCGACGGTAATTATTCCGAAATCAGTTAACGTGCAGTGCAGTGCACGACGTCCCCCTTGATTTATACCGCCCGTCCGCTAATCCTACGCGTTATAGAGAACGATCCAGGTTCAAACGTTTTCCAAACTATTTTTCGCCTAACAACCGACATTTATGATAACCGTATGGCGGGCAAAATGTTACGTAACGACCTACGCTCGTGCGCGGAATAATGTGGATTCATGGTATCGTGTGGTATTTGCATCAGTAGAATTTCACATCGTTAATTTGACGGAATTAGGATTTCTTTCTTTTTGTCTTTTTTACGCGATCTTTAGACTAGAGATATTAACTGTTATTTATGTAAGAGATTTTTATAATTGCGATTCAAGTCCTACTATTTCCCAAAATTCCCCGAAAACAGCAATAAAGGCTTGTCATGTATAAGAATGTGACCTGAACGTCGGCATTTAATCTTCAAATTCGTGTGTCCACTCTGTTCGACTTAAAACTAAGCCTAACCATTCTTTCCTATGCGTGAATCTTGATTTTAAGTTGTTAATCATTGGCGAGGCTTTCCTTCTGACCAGTCGATACTAATCTATTTAAAGTACCTATATAAAAAAAAAGCAGTAAGTACTGAGCAAATCAGCTCTCTTGAGAACTAAAATATACTAAATAATAAATTATTTAACAGATTTTAAAACACGAACGGAGAAGATTGAAAAATCAAGATCCCATTTTATCCGTATTGTAATTTGCGTTCGAAATGTATAGTATTCGTAGGCAAATATTCGAGAAAATTTGTCTACATTTAGTTGGAGTTAACGAAAAAAATTTCTTTAATATAATGTAATATTTAAACAAAAGATGTTATTGCGAAACGTCGTTAAGAAACACTAATTTCATAAAATAAAGTTGTAGCTTCAGTGAATCGCTATTCTAGAACCAAGCTATCGTTTTCAATAGGTACGTTCTCGCACGATACGTGCGAACAATCAAACAAATGAATTTTTACAGGCATGGTTGTATCGCGCGTACACGGTTCATCCAATTGCCGCGCAAATTTGATCTTTCTATTCGTGTTCGCGCGAACCATTGCAATCGGCATCGAGAAATTGAAATGAAGTCCTTGCGTGAGAACTTATCGAGAAAATATCAAGCCGATCATTTATGAATACACAGAGTGTCCCGCGCTTTGATTATTTAAAATTTTCCAGCACGTCCTGTAAAAAAATGGAAATAAAGGAAGATATATTACGAATTTTTACGCTCGTAAATGCTCTGTTAAAAAGTATGATCTTACGTTCTTAGAGTAGATTTATGAGGGATTCTAAGAACAAACGAAGCAATATTTACAAGAGATGAGCTGATTACAAAGATTAAGAAAAAGTAATTAAAAAGAAGAAACATGAAATTGGAGCCATGATAAATTCAATGACATTTTAATATTAAAATAAAAGGGGACGTTGTTCCCAAATACACATGTAAATGTAAAAGCTTTGCATTTTGTACTTTTGTTGGAGTGAACTTTTTAGCGAAGCATTTATGAATTTTCTGCTACGTGAAATAGTTTAATTGTGTTTATTTGTAGAACACATTAGCAAAGTTTCAACACCGAAATGCGGGATGCACTCTGTACATCGAAGGTTTACTTTAAAAAAATTTCAACTCGAGATATTTTCATTAATAATAATATTACGAGTGAAAATTCTTGACGTTGATAAAAATTACAACGAAAATGGTAATTTATATGTATTTATATCTAATCAATGATTTATTTTGTTTATTAATTGAGTCATATTTTATATAATATAGTAAAAATTCTGAAAAATTTTCCTTTTCTGTTATTCATCGTTGGTAGAATACAAGAATGTAGGCAATATTGAAATAAATAATAGCTAGAAATCTTCAAGTAAAAATACCCTTTGGAAAATGTTCTCCATAAATTGAGAACCCACGTGATATGTGGTGAATATTATTTCTCAATCGCATCGTCATGGAAATATGCGATGTATAAAAGCGAATCACACTTCGAAACATTTTAATCCTTCCTGCCAACAATCGAGGCAATCCTCTTGCCAACAATCGAGGGTTTTTTTGATTACAGTTTCAAGCATTCAGAAACCACACTGGTTCGTTCCAATATTTAAAAAAAAAAAAATTAAAAAAAAATACGCACAACGATGATGAAACCGCGAATATTTATGTACTATTGGGGAAATTTAAAAATGCAGAAATCCACAAGAGATGCAAAATACACGAAGCACTCGTACAAAGTACTCGTTACGATATTCGATAATTTAGGTTTAAACATGTGAAAAATGCAAAAGTATAAAAAGAAAGCAAAGTTGAGTAATTTAAGTTTGAGCATATCCGGATGTGTTATTATACGAAATTACACATAAATTTGCATAAATATCTATAGTGATATACGCCTACAAATACTGTCTTTTGAAATTCGCCTAGAGATTTCCTATCACTTTTTACTAATATTTTACTAACTGCAACATTTACATCATTTTTTACTAACAGAGAATACACGAGTTTGCGAAATTGTAAAATTTACAGAAGCAGTTGCTCATTTTGGCCTGGTGAGAGGTTCGTTTGCCGGACGTTGCCGCTTTCGGAATTTATAAAACATTTTCCAAAGGCAGCCAGCCGAGAAATTGGCTCGAGCTACATTTCGTTATACTTAATGTACATCCTCGTGTTTATGATATTTACCCCTGGTTGCAAGCTCTCCGCTGTTACGAATTAACTTCGCCATTCCAGCCTTTCGAACTTCGAAAGGTTGCATAAATATTTGCGCCACTTCGAGATAGAACTCCTTTCGGTTCGATGAAGCGAGCTTGAAAATCGCAGAGTGTGGAAAATCGTCTTGCGTTCTTCTCGCTCGAATCGAGGACTGAATTTATCTATACTTGAAAATCGAGGCTGCTTCGAACGGCACTCACGTGTCGGCAAAGGGATAAAATTATTGTTTAATAAAATATTAAAAGACTTTTTTTTTTTTTTTCTTTAAAATAAATTCAATGTTCCAACGGGAATCTACTCTGAAGATTTCTTTAAATAGATAAGTATTTTTGTTTGTAATATTATTCTTCTAATTAATTATTATAATTTTAATATTTTTATTTCATAGGAGATTCAGTCTGAAGACTACTTCTTTAAGCAACTAAATATTTTGTACGTATTATCCTTTCTTTATGATACAGAAACTATATTTAAAATAAATAATTATAATTGTAATATTTTTATTTGTTAGAAAGCATCATACAAAAGGAGACCCACTTTGGAAACTTCTTTAAGTGAATAACGTTATTCTTTCGTAGTACAGATATTATAATCAATCATTTGATATAATTACAATATTTCTATTTCTATAGGAAATTTCATATCATTGGAGATCTATTCTAAAGATTTCGCTTTAAGCTTTATTTTTTCACGATAAACTGTAATTTAAAAAAATAATAGTTACAATTATAGTTACAATTATCCTGTTCATTTAGAAGCCAAACACCTGTATATATTCATCGCAAAATTTCGTTTAAAAATCTATCAGAAAAGACCTGAATTACAGACCTGTGATCTAACATTTTCATTTCATCCTGTGTTGAATTTCTAACTGTATCGTGGAGTTAGCTAGAGGAAGAAAAAAGAAATCAGCCGAAGTTAGAAAGAAATTCAATCGAATCGAGCTTTCATCAAGGCTTCACTTCTCTGTTTGGCGCGAACAACGGCCCTCTTTATCAATCAATTTCAAATAACGACGAAAGTTCCCGACAGGTTCCGGCGCCATTATGTTAAACTATCCGTTTACTGTGCGAAAATTCTGCGCGTTGAGCCACCAGATTAAACGGCGTCCATCACCCTGATTATTTCAACAAATTGATATCTCGTTTCATTTCCTCGAAAGTTCACGTGCCCGCTGACCGCGATGTTGCGTTAAAGTCGTTTAACGAAGTTCAAAGTTCTGACAGTGTTAGGCAGGGGAAATTTGTCAAAAAGAAACTATGTTTTCCGATGAGAAAAATCTCTTGCACTAGGAGATCGTGAGGTAGCATTTCGTATAGTTTATTTCTTACGATGTAAGCTCAAGACACTCTAAATATCTCATTTGATTGATATTTCAGATTTATTGTAAATATGAAATTTCTCTTATTTTTTTTTTTTTTTTAATTATTAAAACTCTCGATTCTATCTCAAAAAGAATTGTGGAATTTTCACTCCAATTTTACCAGTTTTCACTGCAAGTGGCTATCAGCTGTCAATAGCCCTATGAAAAATAGATCTCGCCATTTTGTACTGTTCTTCCCTTCCGAAGGAGAAAAAGAAGCAAAGCTAATAGCCACGTAATTATTACAAAAATAACCTGATCTCCTCACTTTCTAATAATTTACACGTGGCAAAAGAAATTTTAGCAAGCACGAAAACTGAATCGAAAACAATTTGCCATCAATGGCGAGCAAATATGTCAATGTTTATCGTGAAGAAAACAGCGAATCGCTGTATTGTAGAAAATCAAAAGTAAATAATTTGCACGTTGCAAGTGTCTCACGCAAAACTATTTCCTGATTACCGACAAGTCAAATAAACATTGCAAACGGCTCGGTAGATCGATAGTCTTAAACCTGTCGTGCTGCTTGCCTTCGAGATTCTTCGCGGCCGCCGCTTTGAATTGGGTCGCGACATGCGCGATAACGTTATCAGGACGATACCGGCTATCTTTATTCACCGTACGATATATGTATAGGTTTCAACAATGCCGCGACTATCGTGTCTTTGAAGACGACGTGGCTGCGTGTACGCGAGGACACTTACTGGCTTGTAACGAAACGAAACAATTAATCTAGGTTGTCGAGAGAAAACGATTAGATCAAGCGGAAATTCATATTGGATATTGCAAGCTGCACAGAGAGAAGGACTCGACGGAAATGATTCTCAGGTGTTGGCGTAAAAATAACTGAGATCGACGACAATCGCAATCTCTTGATCTAGAAATCGCATTTTGACGAAACTCATGACTATATGATGTAATATAATTAAGAATAATGTGAATAGCTGATATGAAAAATTGTATAAGAATAGGAAAAAGTTATAAAAATGCGATGTATAAATGAAGAGAAACTTATTTTATTATGTGTTTATTATATCTGAATTTCTAAGATTTTTTATGTTGAGAATTATTCGAAAATTTTTAAGTGAAACAAAAGTGTTCCATCATTCGTCTTAAGTTTCTAATGATTTCTTAGATTTATTCTGAAAGACAAATGAATATTGAAATTCTTGTTACGATGTCGGGCATATTTAGAACTGAAATTTCAAACATATTAGAACAGATATAAAATGAAAAATATGTCATTAAAGAAAACGAACATATCAGAATAATATAACTACAAACAAAGAAGAAACTTTTCATCATGTAAATTTCTAAAATTCATGATAAATTTCATGATGTCGAACTAAAGCTAAAATCCCGCACGAAGTAACAATCCTTCATCGTTCAAGTGACACCCCAAGTATATTTCATCGAAGAAACTTCTTCGTTTAGCTATGTAATTTCAAATTTCATTGAAACATTGCTNAAAAAAAAAGGAAAGGTTCGTCAACGCGTGACTGAAACGCGTTTAGTCGGCCAATTTCACCCCTCCTGCCCTTTCTTAACTACCTGAAGGACTAAAGTATAAAAATCGAGTCAGAGAAATTAGAATGCAAGGAATAGAAAAAGATTTATAACACGATAATGAACACGAACTTTTACAAAAATCATTCGAATCTCTTTAAAAATGCAGCGTTGTAAGCCTGAAAAAATTACTCTAAAAGATTATAAATTGTTTTGACCATTCTGTAATCTTAGTGTTAACCTTGCGGAGGTCGCGATCTGATTATAACGAAATGTCGAAGGCAATGCGACGAAATCGACGAAACGAAAGATCCACGCGAAATTGTTCCGTTGCGTACAACACTTAAATTCCACATTCTCTTCTAGAGAATGTCTCTTGTGTCAATTTGACACTCTTTCTTTATAAAATGATATATATTATCTTGTACCACAGAGTTACGGGTGCAGAGATATTTTTCTATTTTTCTGATTTTTCTAACATTTAGTACATATTTGATATGTTTGATAGTAAAATATGCTGCAGTTCGCATGTTCGCAGTTTCGAGTGATATTCGTTTTCGATGTACATGCTAGGCAATAATGAAGGTTGATTGAGAGTTGTACCATGTAAAATTTTCCAACAATATCAGTGCAATCACTGCGTGCAAGAAACATTTAAACATTTTTCGCAAAACTCGCTTACGTCGCTGATATCCACTTTGGATGCACACTCTCACGCGAGGGAAGCTCTCGCATTCCCTTCTCTTTTCATAAACAAATCCGTCGATCGCGCGTCCATCTCGTTTTCCCTAAGAGCATACGCGTGTCAATATGCGAAATACGTTTTTTTTTTCTTTTTTTTTTTCATATTTATTCATAGCGTGACAAGCGGCCAAATGTTGATTCGAAAATTCACAGAGAGATCTCCGATGATACGCGAAAAAAAGAAAAGAAAAAAAAAAAGCAAAAAGAGAAGAAACGAAACGAAACGAAATTACACGGTCACGCATACTTTTTGCCGAATGTTCATTGCCAGCTTTCCCTGCCACCCCCGCGAATTTTAAATAGTTCGAGCACGTGGCACGCAATCCATTTCACCGCTGAAATTATAAAGGCAACTATGACCTTTGAGAGAGAGAGAGAGAGAAGAAAAAAAAGAGAGCACAGAGGACAAAGATGGTATAAATTTCGTGAAAACATTTCATTCTGCGTATATAAATCGATTTACATCACCGCTCGTAAATCATGCCGATACTTTGGTCATAGCGATATTTGAATTTTATCACAGTGTATAAATGAATAAAAAGATGTATAAATTAATTAATCGTTCAGCAAGGTGTATAAATTAATTCTTATTTCATAAAACGGCATGAGCAACAGTATAAAACAATATAAATTAATCTAATTTGTTTGTTCATATGGATAGTCAAGAATGATGAGTTAATGATGAATTGATAATTAAGTAGCTTTAGGACCAACATTTTTGTGAACAAAAAATGTAAAAGTACTACTAAATATATTCGTCGTTTAAATGTCACTCTTTCTGTTAATAACTATCTGAAGGAACCTTTTTAATTTAACTTATAATACAAGAGTTGAAGAATTCGTAGAAGAAAAAAGTTTATCAAGCAACAAACTAGTTCTATGTATAAAAATTAACAATCGTAGATAGTCACATCGATATTATGATCACTTTTCAAAAATCAATTTCATCGAGCAGTAGCTTGACTTGTAGTTCGAAAATTAAAGAACGTAAAGATAAAAAGCTTTTAAGTCCCTTTTCGAGTCCTTGCTAAAATTACTAGAAAACCTGGAAATTTCATAGAGAAATATATAACAAACACATTCAATGAGAAATTACGTATAACAAATTAAGAATACTAGAAAATCTGGAAACTTCATAGAGAAATATATAACAAACACATTCAATGAGAAATTACGTATAACAAAAAAAAACATATAACAAATTAAGAATACTAGAAAACCTGGAAACTTCATAGAGAAATATATAACAAACACATTCAATGAGAAATTACGTATAACAAATTGAAAATACATTCTTCTTTTGATACATTCGTTCAATATATTGCAATATGTTGTCCTCTTTGAATCTCTGGACAAGTGAACTAATTATTCAAAGCCTCTCAGATTTATTTCTACGATACTCGGATACTTATTAATAAGAAAACTCAGAGAATTAAATAACAAAACAGTTCTATAACATAATTTTTACTACCGAGTATCATGTAGTTTTGAAAACCAATTCTATTCTAATTCGTGCCTCTAAATCACTGTACTACGACTTATACGGAATTTAATAGTGATTAATTCTGCCAAGAGTAAGCAAGCATCATAATTTTGAATGACAATGCGCCAAGAATTGAAATAATAATTGTAAAGTACACTCACTCTTTGCGCCACGATGTCTTCCGTCGAACGTCAGGACGACGATGCGCCGATAAAAACAATCCAATCGAAGAGGATCACTCTGTACATACGTTGCACTATACACTTCACTTTAATAACGTTGCGTCGTACGTGTCACGAGGATCATCCTTACATGAGTGATTCATTAAGGCAACATGTCCCCTTATCCGTGTTATCGATTCGAACGTCGAAACATGACTGTCGCCCTAACACGCGCGATAAGTCAAAATCGTCAAGGGTATACAGAACACGTCGAAATACGTCGAAATACGTCGTAACACGTCGCTCGTACAGCGAGCAAAATATTGTTTTTGTCGACTAACGTGACTACCACAGCTCGCGAAAAGTATTCGGGCATTTATGACAGGAAAATTTTATTTCATACACCTCACGAAAGTATTCGAATTTATTATATGATAGAACAAGTTTTATACGCGTATATTGTATGCATTATATAAACATTTTGAAATTTTATTAACACTGTGAAACAATTATTATGGTTATACTGATAAAATTTGAGACCGATCTGAAGATGTGTATGTAGAAGTTACAAGCATTTGTTGCAAACGTACAGTATCAGCGTATTCTGTAATTAAAAATAAGAAAGAAGAATGTTGTACAAACATAGGATCGTAAATGTTTTATTAAAAGGTTGTAGTAAAATTCTAGCAAAATTATATTATTGAGAAGTTAATATATCAAATACTTTATATGTATAAGTATAATATCTATTCTTGTATATAATATATTTTAATACAATATATTATAATTATAGTATTTATCAATAGATTTGTAATATTTTATATATGATATTTATTGTATTATTTTATGTATTACATGTATATTGTATTATTATATGTATAATATTTCATTATAACATAATTATATATTTTATATTACAATATTCTTCAATAAATTTGTTTCAAACTTCATTATAACAATGACAGTTGAGTGCTATAATGTTAATGAAATTTTAAAATACTTTATACATATGTATAACACATATAACATATTCATAAAAACTCTGTGTATTCGAATACCTTCGTGAATAACTGTGCACTATATACAAATATATTTCATATAAATCAATCTAATATGTTTGTATTAATAAACATTTCATGTTTTACATTTATTAATATGTATATAAAAACTCTGTGTATTCGAATACCTTCGTGAATAACTGTGCACTATATACAAATATATTTCATATAAATCAATCTAATATGTTTGTATTAATAAACATTTCATGTTTTACATTTATTAATATGTATAGCATTGCATATTTTAACACTAGATCTATCAAAGACAATTTTTCATAAAAATCGTCAAACATTCATAAAATTCAATCTTTATGAATGTTTGACGATTTTTCGTAAAACATACAAATAGATTTATATAAATTAAAATTCAATCTTTATGAATGTTTGACGATTTTTCGTAAAACATACAAATAGATTTATATAAAATATAAATATGAATGTAAATATAAACTCCTTGAATTTTCATTTTGTCCGATGCAAGTTTTATTCGTCGGTAGTTCATGTGTCGAGTGAATTTATATTTAATGGATCAGTATTGTTTATTAAATTCTATTATATATATTAATAAAAGACATTCACTATAAGAATGTATATACAATTTATGTAGT
>NIPQ01091967.1:10545-34771 GCA_002806875.1 Lepidotrigona ventralis hoosana
TATTTTTTTTTTTTTTTTTTTTTTGAAGTTCCATATTACAATTCGATGCTCATTTACAAATTGTAAAAGTCAAATATTCTTAATACGAGCAAGTTATCGAAACGAACTCTTCAAGGAACACCCGCTCTTTCGCGAAGGACGGAACTTACCAGCTGCCTTTTTGGCTGCGTACAAGTTCGCCTCCTCCTGTGCTTTACCTATGTTTTTCTTGTAGCGTATCCTCTTGTTGCCGAACCAATTGGAAACCTATAAACACAAAAGACAATTGTACTTGGTTGCTGAAAAAATTTCAATATTTTAAAAAAAACCTTCAACTAATCTATTATCGAAACAATTGATCTTTGACTGGCATTGGAAAATGTTTAATCCAGAGTCATTTAAGCTTCGCCACTTAAGATTAGGCCGTGTTCACACTGTTGTTCGCAAAGAGCTCAAGAAGTGTGTTGTTCGCCAGCAGTGTGAACGACAATTTATACATCAAAATGATCTGTTCGCGAGCTCCAAACACTGTTTGAACATATCTGCAACGTTCTCTTAGGCAGTTAATTCTCGTAAGCAGCTCACGAACAGTTCTGCCCAATCTGGACTCGGCCTTAGATATACAGCTGTTTTCAGTTAAATTCGTTTGATTAGCTAACAGTTCAAATTCTCACGAAATAGAGTAGTGTTTTTATTCCAGAAATTTAGCTCACGAACAGTTCTGCCCAATCTGGACTCGGCCTTAGATATACAGCTGTTTTCAGTTAAATTCGTTTGATTAGCTAACAGTTCAAATTCTCACGAAATAGAGTAGTGTTTTTATTCCAGAAATTGACTCGAACATAGCTCGACAAAATGAAAGAATAGACATGTATAGGGTAATTCCGGGTGAGATGGCTCGAAACAGATTATCACATGTCAATTTTTAGTTTTTTAATAGTATATTTATACTACACTAGTATTATAATTAAGTATTTAATAGTATATTGTATCTTGTCATTGTATCATCATATATATCACATTAACCGTTCTTGTTGTTTGTTTTCATTTGAAAAATAGAGTACGTTATGTATAATTGAACAATCTCGAAAATTTTTGTGCTTATTCTTTAAACTATAATTTATTTAACATTTCACCAAAAAATAACGCCTTCTTCGGAAATGTTATAGTATGTTAATATGTATAGTATTTAAAGATNAGTATTTAATAGTATATTGTATCTTGTCATTGTATCATCATATATATCACATTAACCGTTCTTGTTGTTTGTTTTCATTTGAAAAATAGAGTACGTTATGTATAATTGAACAATCTCGAAAATTTTTGTGCTTATTCTTTAAACTATAATTTATTTAACATTTCACCAAAAAATAACGCCTTCTTCGGAAATGTTATAGTATGTTAATATGTATAGTATTTAAAGATTATAATTTTATACTGACAAGGAGACCGCAAGGTCTGGAATTCGGCTGAAACTTTATACGTATTGATAGATTTCGACATTCTGTTTACGAATATATACCATTATAGGGGCAGACACTCAAAGGTTTTCAAGATATTTGCAATTAAAGTCTTTTTATACCAATAAGTACAGGTGCAGTTGAAGTGTAGGCCAAGAGTAGCCATNACAGGTGCAGTTGAAGTGTAGGCCAAGAGTAGCCATTTTATGGTAACGTACTAAGATGAGCTCATGATTCTTGCTCAATTTTTTTTTTTCAATTAAACTATTTTCATTTATTATATTTGATATATAAAAATGTATATTTTTTAGATATAAAAAATACAAAATTGCAATTTTTTAATTAAAAATAATCGAGAAATTTCGAGTAGGTCTCCTTGTGAGATATATATGTTGTATCATTATAAAAAAAAAAGTGAGTCATTATTCCCAGACTATTGACATAAATAGATTGATAAATATTTTAGAGAATCACGCCAACTGAATATAAAAGAAAATCTAATAGAAGATTGTGAAGGACAAATGAAGGAATTGTTGAATATTATAGAGACAATTCAAAATGGCAAAATAGGTGTACGTGTGTTATCTAGAACTTCTGGCACTTTGATTTTTACATTAAAGAAATGAATGAAAAATAATTATTCAAAAAATACTTTCTACCTTCATTGTTAGATATGAGAAATGAAGAAAAACTTAAAATTCATACGAAAAAATTGGAAACATACGGTTTTGTACCGATGCGTGAGTGCGTAAGGTCTATGGCATTTAATTTGGCTGACAATTTGAAGATAAATCATGAATTTATAAGGAAAAAGGATCAACTAAACTGAATATGTTTTTAAAACGTCATCCAGATTTTAGTATCACAAAATCAAAAGACGTTTTTTTGTTTCAGTGCTTAATAGTAATTGACTCATATTTTCAACTCTTAAAGCACATTTCTTAACGAGAAATATATTTAATATAGAGATAAGATATATTTAATATAAAGATAAGATACGCCTACAATTGAATAATAAACTAAAAGTTGAGTTCAAAATATTTTGTATATATGGGCCATCTGACTCGGATAATCCAAATGTTATTTTTTTTATTTTGCAAATTTATGATTATGTTTTAATTTGCTGTTTGCAACATTATAAATTTATATATATCTACTTTCTTATATATATATTAGATTATATTTTATATATATTAGAATATTTTATATATATATTAGAATATATTTAAAAATATATCTAATATATAAATATAAATATATCGTGTGTGTGTATATTTAAAATGTAATAATTCTTTTAAAAGAAGTGAGCCATCACCCCCAAAGTTATTTTATATAACAATGGCAAATGCACATTTTTAATATGCATAAATCTTATGTTTTCACGTTATATTTATTTTCTTTCTTTGTTGCTAAAATAAGTGTTTCGCTGATAATGTGTGTTAAGAAAAAAGACTTGAAACGGGTTATGTAAAATAAACCGAGCAAATTTTGGTGAAATTTAATCGAGCACAACAAAAGCTTAATCGAGTTAAAAAAAAATGAAAGAAAAAAAGATGTTACGTTCTCTTTTACCTGACTCACGGTGATTCCACACTTTCGTGCGAGTTCTTCCTTCGCCTCTTCGCTCGGATACGGATTACTAAGGTGCGAATAAAAATATTCGTTCAGAATTTCGGAGGCTTGTTTGCTGAAATTCCGTCTCTTACGCCTGCAACGAAACAAAATTGATTTCCTCTTCACATCGTATAATTCTCACCTTTCTCACTTATGTATCCATTAGAAAGAAAATAATAAAAAAATAAACAGGCAACGTTTATTTTTATTTATGCAAACTCGCCTTGCATCGAGGAATCGACTCCTCAGAATCATCACTGCCTCGCAAGTCGATTGTTTAAGCTGCATCTGAATGCTGGAGAATTTCTTGTGAATAATCTGAACCATCCTCTCGATCTCCTTTGGCGTGATTGGCCTGGTACGACTTTGTTCCCTCAATAAATTCATTACGTGGGTCGTGAACTCGTTGCACGCCTGCAAAAAAGAGAAAAAATAAAGAATCGTCTTCTCCTGTTTCAAAGTCTATGGAATGAAAGTCTTTTTTGGATATATACGGAGAGGGGGGTGCCGATATCGAGAGTTGGAAGATCGCTGACATTTCGAGGCAAGAACGAGACCGCAAGGAGAAAACGGAGGAAAGGTTTGAAAGAAGCAAGGTGGGAATCCGGAGAAAGAGAAGAGAAAGGATGACGATGAAAAAAGAAACGAAAGAGACGAAAGACGCGTACGTATAATGCATTATTCGTGGTGGCTGCTCGATTTAAGGGAAAAAGGACTTTGCTCGATATCAGTATTCGAGACGAGCACGCTACCTTCGGTAGGGAGCGAAGAAAGAACGCAGGCGAGCGTACAGTAGAAAGAAAGGGAATAGGGAAGATGGAAGGTAGAGGGAAGAGGTAGAGCGAGAGGGAGCGAAAGGGGACTAGAGGTGGGTGGATTTTCCTGAGGGAAGGCGCTAGAGGGAAGAGGTTGGCAGGGGAGAAGTCGGACAGGGTGGCTCGCAATTTCGAAATGGATTCCACTCTGCCGCCATGCCCCAGTACTCCCCTCGTCTTTCTTCTATCCACCCCGTTTCTCTTCGTTCTCTTCTCTTCCTTTCTGCTCTTCTCTCTTTGCACGAGCGTACCAACTTGGTAGGGTGGATCAGCTTCATTCCTGCCTCGCTGTTCGCCTAGGACGAGGGGCTTGGGACGATCTCGAGTAGGTGGATTGGATGGAAAACCCAGTGAGAATTATGTCCTTCTCTACGTACTTGTGTTTCCTCCAATTTTCAAATTATCGGAACGACGAGACAAAAAAACAATATCTCCTTAAGAAGCCAGTGAAGATTTTTCAATTGGCTGCCGAAGCATCAAACATTATTACATCGTTTTATCGGGCCAGTTCAGATCAGTTTCAAGATACAAGAACGCAAGCGAGTTGAAGATTCATAACCAAATGCAAGTTGATTTGTAAAACGAAATTGTGAATCATGGAGTATGTGAATCAAGACGAACAATGCGAAGGAAGTTACGGAATCTTAAAACGTCGATATTCATCTAGTCGAAACGATAAAGCCAACAAGTGTCCCAAGATGGTCATTAATCCGTCTCCGTGCGAAATTAGATTTCTCATGGTGTCTCTAATTTTACTGCAGTTTGCTCTATTAATATGTGCGCACGTATTTCGAGGATATAGCATTGCGAGGGTTTTTGGCTTGCGAATGTATCGAAATTCCAACCTGCCCGCTGCTAAATATACCTGGATCGCGGTTACGTCTACCGCGGGTGTTCTGCGGTTACCGCAAAATACGACAGTCCCCCCCCCCCTTTTCTTATGTAATCGAATTTAGCGTTTGCGGCAATTTTCGTGAACGAATTGCCACGGTCCCTCTATTTTGCTCTAAATTGCGGCAGCCAGATAAACAAAGAGAGACTAGGAAAAAGAAAGAAAGAAATAATAAATCGAATCTTTTATAAACGTAAAAGAGAGAGAGTCAACATTTCTCTAAAAATCTGATTTTGTTCACATGAGTTGCTTTGTTGAATGTCAAGAAAAAAGTTGAAATCTGTATTAAAAATTGAGCGCAATAAAAGAAGTATGTACTGGTAAGATTTATGCCAGACGATATTCACGTTGGCCGTGATCACGCGATCTCGTAAAACTCGATGCTGTTCTATTCTCGTACTTGTCACGCCATTTTGCATAGTCAGGCAGACGTTCACCTTAATGCAGTGACTCGGGCCGCGAGTTTGAATAGTAAATTTCGGTTATGATAAAACTTTTTGGCCACGACGATATCAACCGTAATAACGTTACTTTTAAGCGCGGCAATATATTCTACGACAGAACTCGAAACACTGTATTATCCAGGTTCTCCAAACTACACACGGCTATCCGAGCACCGTCTGGAACAACGATGCATGTTGTGTTCGTTGTTTAAATAACAATCGCGAGCCAGCAGCAGGCACTACGAATAAAGCCGTGTAAAGAAACGAGGAGAAAGCCGTCGTAAAAATTAATTTTATTTCATGCCGAATCTCACTTGATTATTATCTTGAAAAAAAATGAAAATCGAATTTATATCTTGGATATAAAGAGATATAAAGAGATAGACGAAGATCGACCATGGAGCTAAGCGTTAAAAGTAAAACGATACTTGATAGCGTTTGACTCTTAGATGAGGGGAAGAAGAAGGACAGGGTTAAAACTTGTTAATGGCCAGACTTATCGATAGAGCGTCAACTAACCCTGGTAACTGCAGTCGCACCGGTGCTGCGTGTGTGCACGCGAGCGCATACATCTCGGCACGAGTTGCGTCCATATTGTTGCGTCTACAAAGAATTTCACATGCGTCCATATATACGCCAGTGGACCTCAAAGCAAGGGTGTGCGTATTTACTGCGGGGAAACATCAAGACCGCTGACACACGGTGAAATATGGGGTCGAAACGGGCGTGGCAATTAAAGCACGCTCTCACCCTCTCGCCGCTCTCTCCCTCTTCCTCGTGATTTGGTATTTATGGTACGCACGAATACACGTACGGGCCAAGCCAGTACGAATGACAGGCTACCGTTATTTGCAAAGTATGCAAAAGGGAGAGAATACACGGGAGGCGCTAAAAAGAATTATACTTTTATCGTTGATAAGTGAGTCGTGGCAAACGGGAGAGAAGAGATCATGCGCGCGCGCTGCACGCCTCCGATGCTTTTTGTTTCAATCGCGCGCATATTAATGAGCTGGAATTGATTATGCGTTACAACGAATGACCCGTGGCGTCGCGCTAGCAAATAACACTAAATCTTCACAATAGAAATAACAAAATTGAAAAATACGAAATAAACTTGCATGGAAAGAAAATCTATGGACTATTACATCGACATTGACGAACGTGATGATCAAATTTAACCATCTTCGAGCAGTTTGATCGATCTCGAAAAGAGATTCAGCGTTAACAAGTTATCAGGAAGGTAGAATGTTTTATTAAAGTATAAGGGCAGGCGCGGCGGTAGTAAAATTTTAGAATTTCCTGGAATTTCGAGGGCAAAATACAATAATCCGCAGGGGAATTCCTGGGCATTAAAGAGATCCGCAGTTCACGATACAGCCGTTAGCCTGGCCGACACGCGAGATTTTACTTAGCGCGAGTGAGTTTGGTTCATTAGCACGCAAATCGTCGAACAGAGACGAGTCTCGTTCTCTCGCCACTACCCTTAAACTAGTCTCTTATCACTTTGCCCGAGGGGCAGAGAAAAAAAATCCCAGGGAAAGAACTGCACGACCGCCGTTTCGATTCGATTGCGCGCGACAGTTAATCGGAAACACTTTGCTTTTTCAAGAACCTAACGGCGTCCGACACATACTAGAAATTTCCGCGTGGGTAAAGGGATGATGACGACACCATTTACGAACCTGTTCGTATTTCTCCAATTCCTGATGATAAATCTGTCTAATTTGGGCAAGCTTGGCTCTATAATCCGAGTGTTCGATGGCGTTGTCAGGTTGTCCAGGTGGTCCACCCGCCGCTGCCGCTGCCGCAGCAGAGGCCGCAGCTCCCGCACCGCCGCCCTTTTCAGGACCTGCGACACCTTCCGCGATCAACATGTTGTCCAACCTCATTAGCTGCGGGTCAGGTGGTTCCTCTTCCTGAGTATTTCTTAAAGATAGCACTGAAACAGCAAAAAGTTAACAAATTTTCAATGTGAACGAACGAGCAACATGGTATGTAGATGAAAATAGAAAAAAATCGCGTAGATTTTAAAATTACCGAAGTATTCGACTAATTGATAGAAATATTAAAAAAAATCACGATGATGAACATATTTCACTATCATTTCATTATCGCCTGACAAATGAACGAGAATGAGCGGCAAAACTCGATAAGAGATCCTGTTTCCACAGAAGAAGAAGAAGAAGGAGAGAAAGAAAGTAAGTTGGAAAAAGTCAAGCGCATTTATCGATCATAAAAGAATCAATTTTACTTCGGTGTTCGCTCCTATCTTCATCTCCGTCTCTCGATTCTTTCATTTTCTCTTTGTCTTAAAGGCCGATGCACGCAGTGCTTTAGAACGGGGGTAGTTTTCCACGGTATAACAGTGGTTTTATTGTACTTTTACGACGCATGATGGAGCTGGACGAGCCATAAAACCACAGAGAGCGAGGCACTTTCGATTTCCTTCTCTTCCCTTCCTTTGTCCTTCTCGTGTGACAGTTCTTCCAGAAAGATGCATCTTTCGACAGTCTTCACCCCCCGGTACATAAACCAACACGTACACGCAAGGGTAAGCACGCCGAGGGGATGAACAGCCCGGGAAACTCGTGCAAACTGCCGCGAGATATATTTGCCCGCAGTACCGATTATTCTTCCTGCGATTTTAAAAAGTGACGAGTAAGTTGTTCGTCGGGCGGCAAACTTAGCAACCGGAGCAAAGAGCAAGACGCGAAAGTAGCCGTATTCAAAAGAAAATCGCTAGACTAAAAAATACGTACAGAGAGGGAAAACTTCAACGTGTGAACACGACCGTCGATGAAAGAAACTAAAAGATCTAAAATGTTAAAGATCACAATACTTTTCTGAATGGAAAATGTTTCAACCGCACGTATCGCTTAATTGAGATTTGAGAACTGAATTAATCATATCTGCGGTTATTGGAACAGTAATTTAAATTCGTTACGACTTTTTTCCTTTCTTTCTTTCTTTCTTCTGTCCCTGTCTAGTTCCAGCTTGTTGAAAAAAAAGTCTCTGGAGACGAAAAGAGAAACGAAGAAGGGTGTGAAAGTTCACCGAGATTCGCGGGACCGTGAAACGAATGCGCGGAACTAATGCATTTATACGAAGTGTGACAATTAGGGCTGCAGACCTGGCCAACGGGTTGGAATTTCAAATTCCTCCAGGGACTCGACTGAAAGGGTGAAGACACAAAGTCGATCACTGGGGAACAGTTTCTTTGAGAAAGATGTTACTACGGCAAACTACTCTGTCAGTGTCTCCTCATTCGTTAATGAATCTCTCTTCAAAGGCAAAGGCGAATAGTTTACAAACTTTTCTTTGAGGAAACTGGATTTATTTTTTTTTTTTTTTTGCTAAATTTTCAAAGAGCTCTACATATACGATAACCGAAAAGAAACGTCCCTATTAAACGTTTGCAACGTGAAATAATGTAAAATCTTGCAAACGGGCAGTCGCCAGTTTCCAAGAACGACTTAAGAGAAGGTTAACAGCAGTCAGGAGAATATCGTTAAAACTTTGCTGTCCGAGGTACAACGGCTGAGAAGAACTTTTCACGCTACCGTGGGTAATTAAAAATGAAAAACCTTCGGCCGTGTCGTTCGCTTGGGAACCAACGAAATAAAACGTACGTTTATGGCGATGTCGTAAGAGGAAGAAGTTGTTCCATTGAAAGTTAAAAGATAGTCAGCCATTGATAGTACCTCGGTTTATTTCGCGGCAGAAGAACACCCTTGCCAACCAATCGAAATTTAAAAAAAAAATGAAATCCAAATGAGAACGTTTCTGTTTCGCAAAATGGAGAAAGGTTGGCAAAAAAAAAAAAAAAAATATGCAAAATTAAGTGCTCGATTGAAATTATTTTCGGCTATCGAACGGAAAGAAAACAATCGGGGATGGCTATACGGGCAATAATCTGGCTATTAAGGAGTGTAAGGGGAGGTCCTTGGTACTGGCTCGGCAAGGCACAGAGACTGCTAACCTCCTGCGGGGGTTCTTACAAGCACGTAAACTCAGTTTTACTAGCAGTTAACATTTTACGATTCAAACGGTCTGCCTGGACTCTGTCTCTCCCTGTCCTTCCTTCTCAGTCTCGCTCACACGAGTACATGTACCTTCTTGTTTCTCTCCTTTTCTAGCTTCCCGTCAACCGTGACACACACGGATTCGTCACAGGGGTTCGGCTGTACTGTTATACAAACGTACAAAGCCGCGACAACGTAACGCTCGTCGTTTTCGAGGGTCATTAGCGAGCGAACTACATTAATATGACACCCTGTTGAAGATCCAGCTAATTGTCCGACTAATTCACGTCTTGTGACGACGAAGATGAAGTTTGAATCCTGCGTTAACGAAGTAAGCGATTAACACGGAAATCTCGCAAATTCCTTTTTGCCGTCAAACGAATCGAACCAAATAAGGATTTCTCGTAGCGATCAACTGAGAGATGCAAAAATAATTGTATTTTGCTAGTTATCTTGCGTCTGAATCATGTCAGAAGTTACTTGAAGAGTAAACGTGCCTGCCTGACGCAATAAATCAAATTGAGAGAACGAGGATGGTTGGACGGGCCAGGAGATACAGGCGAACAGCGTTCTAAAATATGCAAGGGCTGCGTACACAAGGGCGGAAGAATGAGAGAAGAGGAGGGGGGGAGGAGGAGGAGGGAAAGAGAAAATCGAAAATCCCTCGTCGAAACAACCCTTGGGATAATTTAGATTCGCGAAGCGGAGCCGAGTGATGCGGAGGTATGGCAACAGCCGAAGCTGGCGGTAGAAACGCCGCTGGTGTGTATTGATCTAAACGGGAACCCGTGAAAGCAATTAAGATAAGGCACGGTAACAAAGGGTTGTCGGCTGCTACCCGCTTTTCACCGTAGGAAAACAGAAAGAGAGAGAGGAAAAGGGAAGCGCGCGGGGGGAGGGGAGAGGAGATAGAAAGAGCTACCGAGCTTGGTGGAAGTAGATACGCGATAGAGAAAGGACGTAGAGCTGGAATCAGAGGGTCAAAAAGCATCCCGGAACGCTGCGTTTTCAATCCCATCGTTCCATGGCAACAGAAATATTCGTTAAATAATTCTTTAATCCGTCGATCTTTTCCAGATACTTGCGCATTATACGGATGAATAACATTGGATCGAAAGATATAAATAAAGGGGGAAATCAGTTACGATTAGTTGACGCTAATTCGTATCGTTAAAATACATTAACCGAAATTGCAAATTTTACCTTTTGCAAACATCGAAGTAATTGTAATTAATAAGGGATGGAAGTATAATCAGTACTTGAATAATGACCCAATCGATTCTACATCACAGTCGGTAACATGACGCGGAAACCGGCATTATATTTGTTAGAAAATCTGAACGGGGCAAACAAATGCTAATGTGATTCATCGATTTCACAGGTTTTGTCATATACATCATTAATGTGCCAATATGATGTTTTTATACAAACGTACAATGAATGAATTAAAAAAAAAATAGATCACGTAAGTAAATAGAAAAATGAAACAAACAACAATCAAAAACTATATAAAAGCACGAAATATCCAATTTTAAATCGAACAAATGATGCGTGCCAGCACTGTTGACAAACTATCTTGGAATAAAAATTATATTCGCATGCCAATGTTAATATTATGTTTTCAGACGTCCGCTCGCATCCGGGGAAATGGATTCCCAAAATCCATTCAATTTTTCTTCCATCTTTTTCTCTTTTCTCAGGAAGAAAAGGACGCGATCTCTTTTTAGTCGCTACGGTGTGGCGGATGAACCATTCCAGATGCAAGACGAGCAGAACTGAGAAGAGTAAACGAGAAGGAAAAGGGTAGGAGGGTGAGAGGGAGAGAAAGAGGGAATCTAGAATGGCTGCTCTTTTAATTCGAGGGCGAATTCTGCCGGCAGGGTCGAGCTTTTACAGGGATGCTAAGGGGAAGAATCTAGAAGGAGACAGCTGAGTGTTACCCGAGGGATCTGATATCGACACCGAGCTGTAAGAATATCCGGCCCTCTTCTGATTTACGAAAGAAATCGAGCCAAGAGGTATTCTGCGTTGTTGATATCGTGTTTCGCTTCGTTACGGGCGCTAGTTCTGCTCGAGTGCTTTCAGAAAGGTCGCGTGTCAGGCATTATCGTATTGTCAGATCCTGAGAAAGACGATCGTTGCTCAAAGACCTTGGAGTTCATTTCCTTTGCATTTTCAAAGGTGAAACTTTTTCCCCTTCTTTCACACGTCGGTTTGTTGGCGACGAAAACACATTGCGAATAAAAAAAAAAAAAAAAAAAAAAAAAAAAAAAAAAACCNGAAACCGGTTTTTAAAAATTGCATACTGTCAGCTGTATTGTGTGCAACGTTATAACGCGACGCATCCCGCGATACGCAATTTCGAATTGTTCCACGTAATTCGAGGACAAACAAGGAAGAGGGGGGAAAAAAAATTTTTAAAAGCAGCAATAACAACGGGGAACTAAGTAAAATATCTATTTTAATCCGACAGCGAAAAGTAGACACCGCAAACAAAAGTTCCATTCTGCTCGCATTCTGAATTTTCTTTCCACGGATAATAATAACGTTTCGGATAGACGCGACAGGGTGCGCCGCGTTTCCGGTTGAGGCGCGCGTCCGCTCCTCGTTTCCCGTTCCTCGCGAGCCAGAACTTTTCTACGATTTCTTTCGCCCTTTGGCAATTCCGTGCTTCCGTTTCCCAAAAAGAATTCTGTGCGAACGATTTCTCGCGCTCGCTCGTTCGTGGCGATGTTTTTCCATCGTCGTCGACACGGCTCCGTGTTTCGCCTCGCTCCGCTTCGTCCCCTTCCCGTCTTTCTTGCATTCAGGCATTCGTTTCCTTTTTCGAGTTCCGCGCGTCGAATTCGCTCGACCATATCTTCGACGTGTTCCACTCGTTTTCTCTTTGCTTTTATTATTTTCTTCCTTTCTCGCGCCAGGGACACTCGCCTCTTTCCCGTTTGCCACCGTGGCTTTTCCAACCNCGCCAGGGACACTCGCCTCTTTCCCGTTTGCCACCGTGGCTTTTCCAACCGTCATAAATCAAAACTGCAAGAGAAAACGCGGCCAAACGTGAAGTACGCGCGAAATCCCATGTACCGGGTGTTCCCTCAACAACTCTCGATCCCTGAGTTTTTCGTGCGATATCGCGAGTCGAATAACGATCGAGACACAACTTTCCCAACCATCGAATTTCCAATTATAGCAAACAAAGCTATCTGATTCTATTCTACGAGCCAATCAGAAAGCAAAAATACCAGCGGGAAATAATCAATGTATAAATCTTTGATACTGGGTGTGTATCGTGTTGTACAGTATGCTGTGAAAGCATGAGAAGTATCATATTGTGACGGGGAGAAGATAACGAACGGAAGGAGAAGCATGCAAGAAGCACGGAGCATCCCCCTCCAGTGATCTCGCGAAAGAAAAGAGGGTGTACAACCGTCTACGAAGGCTGTGGGGTCGAATAAAATTTTACGGCCGCGAAATCGTCCAATAATTGTTACGGCTCGCTTTGATCGCGTAAAACACGTCGTAAATGTCGAAAGGGACGACCCTCTGGACGACAGGAATTACTCTTAACCCCCTTACGGGGTATTATACTGCATTACTGACGATGCCACGTTTGCGTCTCTGCATGCTTTCTTGGTTTTTTACGCGCGTCGCGCGCCGTCTGGCCTATCCTTTCCAGAATCTTATTCTTCCGCTCAGGCTGATGTGCTTTCCGGGTTAAATCCACACCTCATAAAGTAACCGAACGGAGCAATAACTTTCGTCTATATCGTGATGAGGTTCGTCTAATGTTAGAGGATCTTACACCAATCATTTTAACACTAATCCCCCACGATCTTTGCCTTCAAACATTAAGAATATAAATTTAGAGTTGAATTTGAAAGATGATTTACTCCACGTTTACATGTTAACACGTTCCGTGCCGTGTGTACCACCGGTGGTACACGTTAAACTTGATCTTCAGGCCACGTGTACCACCATATTTCTAATAATATTACCACAAGTGGTACACGATGTGATAGCTACTCTAAACAAGAGAAAGAACTACTTATCGATTGATGATGTAATGAAAGATTGCGTGATAATATATCAATCTTTAGTCAAAATTATCAAATGGCCTGAACGACAACAAAAGGCAAAAATGGCTTGCCACGGAACGTGTTAATATTTAAGAGTTTCTTGAAAAATGTGCAATTGAGATTGAGCTTATCGCAATGTCCGATACCAACTTTTCACAGCCTAACAGCGGTTCCTCTATCTCTATGAAATCTTATTGAAAAGTCAACGTCGAAACTTTCCGAACGAAGAACCGGTGGTAGACATTCACAAAGAACACCGTGGATTGGAAACATCGTCCCCAGAAACTCGAGAGGTAAACTTCGTACTCGACGCTTGGCTGCATGCTTCTTTTCGGTCAGACTACGAGGAATTCTCCGGATGGAAAAAAGCACCGTTAATATATTCAAGCAAAATGATTACACCGTGCAGAAATATCTCGGGCGAGTGTCTGTGGCGAGCTTACGTGGCCTCCACTGTACTCGGTTTGTTCGTCTCTCTCTCTCTCTCTCTCTCTCTCTCTCTCTCTCTCTCTNGTTACGAATTACAGATAAATTCGATGTTCTGTTTGAATAAAAATCTCCTGAATTAATGGCTTTTTTTTATTAAGAAGAAAGTTATAAAAAAATATGATTTGATTTAAAGAAACGAACTTGTTTCATTAACTGATTAAACTTGGCCTTTTATGTATTCACATTAAAAAGTGATGATTATATTAATTAAATGTACTTCTTGTCGAAAATATTTTTTAACATAATTGATCGTTCTCAAAATATTTCAATTTCTAGTCTTAGGTGACTCATCCGGTACACATACACATATACACACACATAAAAAAAAAGAACTATGCTTGAATTACCATAGCATAGCGTGTGGAATCGCGTGAGACAAACAAATATGCGGAACATTGCGCAAGTCTTAATTAAAGTGTGCGCTGTCTAATTAACGTAGAACATACAGTTAACTCTTATCAGGACACGATGTTCATTAGGAAAATTGTAGAGTAGTATGTTAATTATTTTCCGAATGATATCAATAAAATTGAACGCGCGCATCGTCGTGTTTATTTATATTGCTAAGGTTTTATTTATATCGCGTTAAAAAGTTAATAATTAATAATTAAAAAGTTGAAACAATCATTTTTACACGGAGTATCATCCTGAAACTAGTGGCATAACTGAGCAAAGGTTAATTCTACTATGACAGAATAAACTGAAAAAAAAAAGAATAAAATGTTTCAAGCTTGAAAATTTATTAAATATACGTAATTTAGCTAATTCTGGACTGATTAGAAACGAATAACAGATAGCTTTATAATAAAATAAATCAAAAGTGAAAGAATTCTTTTGTAAGAGACTAAAACTAAATTTGAAAATTTATTAAATATTATTAGGCCAATTCTCAAATAATCATGTTTTATTCTACATTATTTGCTTACATATAGAATTCCTTCACAGATAGAATTCCAAGTTAATAAATTAAAATTATTAACTAAATTCAAATATACGTATATTGTATATTCAAATATACGTATTTGAAAAATTGTCAAACTTAGTTTTCTTGAAATTAAGTGTTAAGTGAAAACGTATTCGAATTATCCTGTATGCGATTGTACCACCAATTATCAGACACTCTATTTATTACTATGTATATTATATATAAGTATTATACATAAGTATATATATATTATATATATATTATATATAAAGTATATATATATAATAAAGTATATATATATATATATAGTGAAATATATACCTATTATTATATATTTTTCTTTCCGGAAAAAATTTTTCGGAAAATATATATAAATATATATATATAAGTATATATATATAAATATATATATAAAGTATATATATATAATAAAGTATATATATATATAGTGAAATATATACCTATTATATTTTTCTTTCCGGAAAAAATTTTTCGGAAATCAGCAAGAAATTGAGACTTTCTTTTTTAATTTTGACATTTCATCGTTCGCTATCGGACTCGATTCAAAGATTCCTTTACGAAAACACTTACATACACGAATGTGCGAAGTAGAACCAAATTACCACTGGAAAGCAGCCAAATTAAATATGGATTTTTAATTGTTATGGGAGAACGCTACCACGATAGCGTCATTTTAGAGATACGGAATCGAGAGTAATGAGTTGATGCGACGTAGTCATTAATTGAATGACCATAAATCGAAAGAGATAGGGAAAGATCTGACAACGAGACAGAGATAAAGAGAGAGAGAGAGAGAGAGAGAGCTACATGTGCAGTCAAGTTTCGAAATTCACGTATGTTACGCCCGCTGACAAACAATAAATAAAGTTGACGGCCAATCGGACAACCAAAGCTAGCAATCGGTCTTTGATTAATTACATGGTCACACGCGACCGTTCATAGGAATTAGCTATTTGCTGTTTTGAAATTTAGTCCAATGAAGAATATAAGGAAGTATTATCATACATTTCATTTTATATTCATTTGAATCGAATTTGAGAGATATAGGAGTTTTCGAGTACTATCTTAAAAAGACTACGTTTCGATTCACGTTAACAGTGGCGAGAATATTTTTAGAAAGGCACGGTATGTGGCGTCGACGATTGTGAAGAACTATCCAAAGAAAAGATCTCTGAATGTCGGAGGAAAAACGGATTAAGGGTTGGTAGAAAAGTGGGTCCCAGAAATCCCACGGATTTCTTTCTTTTCCTTTCTGTTACCCTTCAAGATCTTCGTGCCCCTCATGGGAAATCGACTTAAACAGGGTTGTCCAAAACAGGTTTTCAAAGATGCTTTGAAAAGTAGCTATTTCGAATGATCATGACGAATCGTTCCTAAGAGAATAACTTCTCGGTGCTATAAATCATGATAGAAGATTTTCAAATGAGAATTCCCATTAGAAATAAATCTTTCGATTAGGTAAATTAGGTAAACAGAGAAGCAATTCATTTCTATTTCGATAATCAGAGTGTTCAAATTTCAATCGTTTTATAAAAAGCAAGCGAACGAGCAAACAAATTACTGAAAGATGAAGGTAAGATCGAATCAGTCAGCGAGTAATAGAAATCAAATATAACAGTTGTGAATAAAGAAAAGAAAAGAGAAATGTCGAATGGGGAGAAATCTGAGTTGGTACGGTCCTGATCTGAAGTTATCCGAGCTCCGCAAGAGAGCCGATTATATTAAATGGCTGGTAAAACGGTCTGCTTAACATAGCGTTTATCTGCTCCTCTTGGTTTTAGTACTTTTTCACTGCCTCGTCAGCCATTGCCCATAAACTCTACTACAAGCCTTGCCTCTTTTTCCCTCTTCATCCCCCGTTGCTTGTTCTCTACTACTCTGTACATTTTTCTCTGTACCTTCGTCTGACCTACGCGTATATGCGCGCCCATGTGTCTGCGCGAAAACAACACGCGTGTATGCTTAGCACGACTCATAAAGAATATAGAACCATTAAAACGACTCATCCTCCTGAGTATGCTCATCATACTTTGACGCCTTTTTTGTTTACATAAATCCTCTTTACGTTCTCGACTGTTTCACGTTCTATATCAGATATCGAAAGAGTTCTTTCTCATGTAATTAAGAATGGCCATTCAAGCCTGATAAAATGTTTTGTCAAACGTTTTTTTAGACAACTACGCTGCCAATATGAACAATTCACGTGGAACGTAACACGAGCAGTACGTAATCAATAATTACAACAACCTTGAATTTTTAATTATGCACTTACAATACAATAGGAAGACACACGTGGCGTCTGCTTCTTTTTCAACGAACGTAAACAGGATTGAACGATTTCTATTTCTCCAAATGTTAAGAATAAATTAAAGAGTAATTAAGTAACCCTCTTCTGTAGAAATTTGATCTACGGTTTTATACCTTTTGAACCTATAGAACAGGTATCATTTCGCAGAGCAGCGTTTCTTTTTCGAATTTTATCGGAGAAATATATACGTAGATGCCGTACGTGGAATGTCATCGACAACGAAACACCCTCGACCAATACAATACCACTCTCGATGCGAGAAAGAAGAAAACTAGCGAGCTGCTCAAAAAGCAAGAAACGAAGGAGAAAAATAAAAAAAAAAAGATTGTCTAGATATACATATATACTTACAGTGGAACGACGTGAAAGAGGGTGACTTAGCATGAGGGGCGTGGTGGCCCCACCACCCCCATCATACGACCAGGCAGAAACTACTTTTGGGGTAGTCGACCCACACACCTTCTCCGTCTCATCCCTGTCTCCACGGTTCCTACCCATCCCCCAAGGCATTTCGAGCCAAGCCAGCCACCCCTCGCATCCCAAAAATAATTGCACGTTTCGTGGTCTCTTGATCCGCGCGTAAAAGTAATCCAAACATCGCATAAAAATTATGTTTACGAGTTTCGAATGGGCACAGGGGTCGACCCCGCAGGGCAGACAATACTGCACTGTATGCCGAAAACGTATCAACAGTCTCTCTTCTCTCATCTAGATAGGGATCTCTTTCTAGGAATTTCTCAGATTGTTTAGAATTCGTATGTGAACCATCGAAACTGCCATGCGAGTTACGAAGTGTGATCTTCCGCTCTTGTATGAAGTGTCCTGTTATCTCAATGGCATCTATTTCATTCGCATTATTTATTGTGATTTTGAATAAACAATAATTACTAATATAGAAGTTGAAAAGACTCCGTAAATAGTAATAATTGTTAAATTTATTCCAATAAATATTTACCAGTGAACATTGTTTGTTTTTTCACAAGAAACTGAACCGAATGATAATAATAGTAATAATAATAACAACAATAATAATAAATAGTAGAAACTTACCTGTTTTCTCCTTGATTTCACACAGAACCGAAAATAGAGCTGGCTTCATTCTGTGACAGTTTAAAGTATGTTTCCTGAAAAAAAAAAAAAGAAAACAGAAAATCTAAATTGTGTAATATAAATTGTGTTTGCGCTGACAAAAAATTTATGGTACCATTTATTATAAAGAAATACAGATCTATTTGGCACACTCATTTTTGTAAATTTGTACACTCGCGTAACTAACAATAATGCGAAGATAACTGTCTTATCACATATTCGAATGCTTACATATGACTGATGTTATAACTCGTCATTACAAGTTACTGAAGTACTATATTCATTACTTAATAATTAGCATTTGACAGTTACCAGATTATAATAGTAACTCATAAAAATAATGTTCATTTATCAAAATCCTAACATAAAATGTAAAATGACGAACATAACCTATATTTATCTTTAACTTGTTACGTTTATACGTTAACAAACGCTTCAACAGTTAATGAGAAAGATCAAATGTATCTGAAGCGATTGATTTTGATGTAATATTGTGAAAAAACATTAAGAGTGAGAAAAAAAAAGGACGTATTGATGAATGATAGATATCGTGGGAAAATTGGTACAATAAACTATAAAAAAAAAAAGTAACGATACATCTCGGAAGTATTAAAAAATGGCGGCTGATCAGATCACGAATGGGACCAACCTCGCTTGCGCCTCATCCAAACTCTGATCAGTGATATTCATTATTTGTTGGAGAATTTCACTGATGTCCTGTTTTCTAGCTTCGACGGCCTGATCCGGTCCCTGTGTTGCAGTTCCATCTACAGGTCCCATGCTACCGTATCCGGCAGTATTTTGGGCCCCCTGGCCCTGGTTTCCTCCCATCAAACCAACACCTGATCCTCCGTGTTGCAGCATCCTGCCAGTTTCATCCATCAACTGTAAACTACAGCGCCAAGAATATTATCCGCCGTTTTTTCTTTTTTCTTTTTATTTCTCGTCGCGCAGAGAGTGAATTTCGTTTACACAACACTCGCGAAGATGTAAGTATATCGTATACCAGGTGTCGCGGAAAAACGCGACTGTACAAACAACCGTCCCGCTCTTTCGCTTTATGACGGTTCCTGTATCTCGAGGAAAATATGTTTCACGCACGTGCTTTATCTCTCTCTCTCTCACTCACTCGTGCGATACTTCATATGGAAGCCCGAGCAGGCATGCACTTGCAAAAATAGAATCTTTCATGAATAATGTACCAAATTTTCTTGAGAATACGAGGCGATGTATGAGGATACGAGATCCCCGTAATGCGTCGTACAGTTGGGCTTGGAGGTTATGCCGCCGTGGCCTTTGTCTCTTACGTATCGTTTGGCGTTTTAACTTGTTCTTGCTCCTCTTGCCCGTTCTCTCTCACTCTCTTTCTCTGTCTCTATTTCTCTTTCTCTCTCTCTCTCTCTCCCTTTCCCTCGCTCTTTCTCGCCCTCGGTTATTCGTTCGCTTGCTTGCTCTTTCACTTTTTCTTTTTTTTTCTCCTTTCTTGCTATCTCTCTCTCTCTCTCTTTCTCTCTCTCTCACTCTTTTTCTCTCTCGATACCCTTCGTTATCCTTTTTTTGTTTCTATTTCCTTCTTTTGCGCTCGTTCCCTTTTTCACTATTATATATTTCCTTGCTGGTTCAAGAACACTCACATTATGTCTAATAATCGGTTTCTAGTTTGCTATACACACTATAGAGATGATGAAAATAGTGCCTTCGGCAGCTTTAAACTTGACGGATTGTCGGATTTTACGTATACGCGGTTATGTCGACGGTCGGCGTCGCGCCCGGTTTGCACTCTCCTTTCACTGGTTCTTTCCTTTGCTGAGTAAGGATACTTGTACAAGCTGAGGAAAATCGGCGTTCTTCTTCGAGCCATCCGCGCACGGACGTCACACACCAACTCTCCGCCTTACAAGGCAACGCGCGGACCGACCGTTTCTGTCGCTCTTTTCACTCTTCTCGGCCGCGAGCGACTGCTACGCTCCTGATACATGCGCGTGTTCGTGCATTTGTGTGTGCATTGAAATCTAGTGTGCGTACGTGCGTGCGCCAATCGGCGGCCATAATATTCGGCTCGACCAATCAGAACGGTTGACTCATTTCCTTCTTTCTTCCTTTAAAGCGTTTTCCTCGCTTCTTCACCAATGTTATTGCCGCGTGCGCATTCACTTTATTTATGATGCGATTTCGCCGCTTTTCCTAATCCTATTCTCTTAACCTGTATTCGTCGACTTTCAATTTTCCTCGAGCTATATAAAATTATCTTTCGAACGATTCTTTCGAGCACATTTAATCGAGCAACGTCAGAAACAGAATTTTTCGTAAAACAATTTCTTTAACTTTATATTCCAACAAGCGCAAACTCCGCCCATTCCCCCAATTTCTTTTTTTTTTTTTGTCACCACTGATGTTCAATCGTAAACGTTTGTGTCATTACTATGTAGTATTTTACAAGAAAAATTGAACAAAACTAAATATTCGATCGTACTATTGCCCTGTCGAATAAATAAAACGAAGGTACTTCGTACTTGAGAACTGTAAATTATGAAGATCATAACGCGCAAGTCCATCATATAAACATGGCTACGTGTCAGCCATTTTTATAACGCGGGAATATTCGAATATCCAATTGTGATATTTAGCGATAATTTATTATTCTAGCAAATACTTTATACTAAAGTATAATTATACTAAAGTATAAAATATAATTATTTGTAACATTATTTAATAAATATATCACAACGTATTAATTCACATGATTTATTATTTAACGATTGAACCAATGTGAAGTTTACAATAGACGTTTTATATTCTACCTATCTTGCCTAAGTTTTCACATTACTCGAGTTTCAAAGTTTATAAACAATACGTGTTTTACATATTGTAATACGTTTATTTACTAGTATATTAATGTGATTTCATTTATATATATTGTATATATATAAATTGTCATTTGTATATATTAAAAATTAATACAATATTAATTATAAAAAAACGTGCATTACTAGATTGAGAATAGGTTATACGTGAAAATATATTTCTACTCACTATTTTAAAACCAGTGAATTATATATTTGATAAGAATAAATATGGAATACGAAAAATATTACGATAAAAGAGCAAATGGGTATGTTGTACATTTCCCTAATAACAAAGGTTTTAGTTTACAAGAAATTACTGAAATGTTTTCTGCTTTTGGCAAAATTGTGTCTGTGAATGGTGGTGGGAAAAGTAATGGATTATGTTTTATAAGATATGAAACAGTTGAAGATGTAAAGAAATGCATAGATGGTTTTAGAAACCATTCAGCTATTAAAATTTTGCCACATAAAATAAAAAGTAACAATACCAAAACATCAAAAGATGTTGATACTGATGCACAGAGAAAGTCACAGGATAAGAGAATGTTTAAACAAAATACTTCTAAAAATAGTTCAGGAGAAAATAATCATTTTACTACCTACTCGTTATCAACAAAACAGTCTCAAAATACACAAACAGACAATCAATCTGATTGTAATTTGTCAAAATCACCTAGTAAGGATAACTTTAATGATGATGTACATGGTGAAAACAAAACTAATTATCACTCTTCTATACCAATATCATCTTTAAAACAGAATATTAGATTTAAAAATCTAGAAAGATTTGCTTCAAGTACTTCCATTTCACCAACAGGTACTTCAAAAAAATTGGAAAAAATACTTGATGAAACAAATATTCCAGCTTTGGTGCATATTGACCAAAAATATGGAACACATAATATTAATATCATTCCATCATCTGCGAAAATTGTTCCAGCACATGAAGTGATTGTAGCTAATATCCATTCAAGTTTAACTGTACATTATATGTTACATCTTTTTGAAAAATTTAATCCGATATCAATATCACTTATGATGAGACTACCAAAAACTAATATATTGTATTGCCATGTTTATTTTAAAACATATGAAGAAGCATACGCAACTATGAAACAATTTGATATGCATAATGTACATGGAAAAAAGCTTATTGTTTTAACATCAAATAAATTGATGGAAGAAATATCCCAACTATAATATTCAATTATAGCAATATTCAATATTCAATTATTTTTACAAGCATGCAAGCATTTTACATACATCTTGAAATTTTTTTTTTTTTTATTTGTATTTACTAAATATAATAAAATTTTAATGATGACAAAATATCGTTTTATTTACTTTTTATTATATAATAGAGATTGTTATAAGCTACTTTATACAATAATGATACAAGTTATTTTTAAGATAAAAAAATATTTTTTACTTTGTATTTCTAAAATAAAAAGATTTAATGAAAGCTGTGTTCATGAGTTTGCGCGTTAAGTAATTTCTAACCTGTTTCTATAATGTTTGAAGGCATAGTTTTTGAAACTTGAAAATGTGCCTGTAGTTTAAGAAATTACTTCGAAACATTATCATAGTTTTAATATTACACGTGTGTACATTGAAAAATATGCAATTAAAAATGTCAAAATCGTTTAATCAAAATGCTGTAAAGCAGTTATTACTGCAAGAAAATAAATTTATTTTAGATATATTTTCAAAAATGCCAATATCTGAATTAGGTAAAAATATGAAAAGATAACATAACCTTAAAAAAAGTTACTTATATTATTTGCAATTATAATAAAAAATCTTATCAATTTCAGACAACAAGGATAAATTAGTTACATCTATAAAAAAGAATATGTTAAACGGTATTTGTTTCCTTTATTGTTTTTGGATATTACATAATTTAATTAAAATTAATTAATTTATTTAAAACTTAATATTTTTTTATTGTAGACAATATTTTCTCAAGTTTAAGTGAAAAAAAGAAAAAAGCACAAACATTTGAAGAGTTACATGCTAAATTAGAGGGGTTAAAAAATATTAAACGACTAGAATATAAAGAAAAGCAGTTGAAAAAGAATCTGAAAACCAGAATAAAAAAGATATCAAAGAAGAAAGAGCGATTAATGCAAAAAAAAGTAATAAAGAGAGAACAAAATGATGACACCTTATTTGAAATAAAGAAAGAAGACAGTGAAATACCAAAAATTCCAAAACCAAAGCCTGTGTTTAATTCAGAAGGTAAAATGGTATTTAGTAAGTTTGATTTTTCTGAAATTGGGACAAAGAAAAAACCACCCAAAAAGGATACAAAAAAAATGTTGCTCGAGTTGAAACAAAAAAAAGAGAAGTTAAAAACAATGGAAAAATTAGGTGAAAAAGAAAGAGTAGAAGAAATTAAAGAAAAGGATGCATGGAAGGCAGTTTTGGCAAAATCTAGTGGTGAAAAGGTAATAAAGATAGATTCTATGTTCTTTTGTGGAATTTCAAAAAAATAATACTATATTCTATNAATGTTGCTCGAGTTGAAACAAAAAAAAGAGAAGTTAAAAACAATGGAAAAATTAGGTGAAAAAGAAAGAGTAGAAGAAATTAAAGAAAAGGATGCATGGAAGGCAGTTTTGGCAAAATCTAGTGGTGAAAAGGTAATAAAGATAGATTCTATGTTCTTTTGTGGAATTTCAAAAAAATAATACTATATTCTATATTATATTATCATTAATATAATTCTATATTATATTAACATATTTTTTTATAGGTGAAAAATGATCCAGATTTACTTAAACGAACACTAAAAAGAAAAGAAGATAAAAAAAAACAAAGTGCAAAAAAATGGGAATCTAGATTAGAAAATGTACAAAAAGGAATTCAAGAAAAGCAAAATAAACGACAAATGATCCAGATTTACTTAAACGAACACTAAAAAGAAAAGAAGATAAAAAAAAACAAAGTGCAAAAAAATGGGAATCTAGATTAGAAAATGTACAAAAAGGAATTCAAGAAAAGCAAAATAAACGACAAAATAATATTACAAAGAGAAAGAAAGAAAAGAAGATAAATAAGTTAAAAAAGGCAGCTAAAAAAGGACGAGTAATACCTGGATTTTAAATATAACAAAAATTTAGTAAAATACAATTATATATTATGCAATTTCTATTAAATTTAATTAATTTTTTATATTAAAAAGAACTCAAACTGCAAATTGTGTAAATTACATTCAACAATTCATTATGACAGTTTATACTAATGATAT